>VUQK01001314.1:6563-16611 GCA_015106715.1 Bujurquina vittata | reverse complement strand
TGAATGTTTTTTTTTTTTTTTTTTTTTAAATTTTTAAAAACTTCCACCCACTTTCAAGCATTTCATCAAACAGGCATCGATCAATAATCATTCCAAGACGTAAAAATATAAAATTAGAGCTCACTATATTTACTGCATAACACCAAGAAAACCCAGGGGAGTGAAAAATTTTAGGATGTGGTTGTGTGTGCGTGAGAAAGAGGGTACATGGGGGTATTGGAGCTCCATATGTGTAACACTAAGGCATTTAGCGAGGCTTTGAAACAGAAAACACAGATGAACTACACATTCTTTCTGCCTCCTCTGCCCCCGTATATTAATAATTAAGCAGTCAACATGGATCTCCTTTGTTTTAGTAAAATTCCCCCTTTTCTCCACAGCGACTCTGGATTTTTGTCTGCTGCAGCACTCTGAGGAAGAACAGTTATACGAGCACAACTGCTATCCCTCGAGCACATCACAACTCATTTAAAAAGACATTCCCTTTGAGGGTTTTTAAACTAACGCACATACATCCACACACAAACACATACGATTCAGGCAGAACTATAGCAGTCAGGTGGCCCTAAAAAAAAAGAAGCTCTATGGCCAGTTAAGTCGCTGTATACTGATAGTGTAGCTCTATACATGGCTTTGTAAAGGAACGGTATAGTAACTCCATATGATGACAGTCAGGTGGCATTGGAGGAGTACAGCAACAACAGCCAAGAGGGGAAAATATATTAAGCCAAGCCATTCAGTACGATGGCTCTGTGTAAAGCTACTGCTTTAGCCAACAGATTCAGTCTTAGGCTCCTGTAGTGTCCAAAGCCTCAAAGGTGGCTGCTTTATAAAGGTACTATACAGTAGCTCTACTCTTATACAGCCGATGCGATCCAAAACAAAGTGCATCAAGGCACTATGAAACAGAGCGGCTCCTAAACATGGGAGTCTAAATGACTTTTCACACACGATCAAATGATGACCTGCGATGGATTACAACCACACTACTACTGCACACAATCACCATATTTAGTGGCCTTTTCTGCACTTTTTTTTGTTGTTGTTGTTGTTGGAAATGTTGATAAGCCCCTATCCCCCAGCAGCGAATGGTTTTGAAGTTTGAACAGCATCAGTCAAAGGTAATGCAAGCACACAAAAGAAAAATGATTAGCACCCCCCCACGGACAAGGAAAAACAAAACAAAACTGGAACTACTATGACGGAGAGATTTGAGTGCGTATGTTGTGCGACAAAAATAAAGCACAGATATAAATTGTGGTTAGAAGCGTTAGTCGAGGTTGTTGGAGAAGCCTCATAAGGGGTGGCAGAGGTGGGCATCAGAGGGCGCAGGGATTTTTTTTTTTCTTTAAACATCAGTCTAAAACCGAGGTCAGCGTGGTCAATCGATCATAAAGGAGAATACTACACAACATCCAAAATGTTCCTGCAGCAACCGAACACTGATTCATATTTTATGAGCCGGATAGCACTAACCTCAAATAGTAAATATGAGGAAAAATACTTCAAGAAAATGAGATTACCATCATGTAATTACAATAATCCCCAGTAGATGTCTTTGAAAAGCATTAATCTGTAATTATGAGTCAGCATTCAGCTGCTGAGTGTCTCCTCTTCCTCTCACCGTTTATCCGAAATCTAAATCCATTTCCTCTTCGTGTTTTGGCTATAAAAATAAGACCACACAAAGTATATCTCATTTTGGCAAGTAGATATAGCGCATAAACTAATTCATGTCTTTTTAACACTTAACTTCCTTGTCATGATAAAACCTAAATATACTGTATGTTTAGAATACTCATCACTTCAGCAGTTTATACTTGACATTTTGTATACTTAACAGTTCTTTTTTTTCTGCTATTTTTCTTCTATGGTGGCTATTACTGGCTGAATGGTCCACAGCCTCTTACGAGAGGCAAATGACAGAGTGATGAGACTCTGAAGATGGAGGAAAGGAGAAGGAGGAGAAGTCCCGCCGTCTGTCTGACAGACAGAGGTGAAGATGGACACACAACCTCAGCTCTCCAGTCTGTGGTGGGAGGTCTGCAACGAGGAGGTCGACCTGTCGTTTTCACCCTCCCTCCTTGTCTGGACGGTGAATGTGGTGGGATGGTTGTAGGTGGGGGTGGCTGGATGGGTTGATATCTCTTTTCTGTTGTTGCCTCGGATGATCCAAGTGGTCCAGCACCACCCTCTCTCATCCTGCAGATGAAGGTGAGGACGCAAATGTCTCTCTGTTTTCACAAAGCAACACAGGCCAAAGCAAGCTGGGTAGCGCAGCACTCAGGGCTTCCAACTTGCTGTGATGGGAAGTCCCATAATTACCTATGACTATACCAAGGGGTAGGGTGAAGGGGCTAGGAGGTGGGTGCAGGGGGTTTAGGATGGGACAGAGGTTAAGGAGGATGAAAAGGAGGATAAGTGCAGGAAAATGAAATTAATGTAGTAGGGAGAGAATGTGAGGACTGACAGTTGGATAAAGCAGAAGCAGCTGAATGAGCAGTAAAGTGTAGAGGGACGGACGGAAGGAGTGACCTCGCCCGCAGTCTGACGTGTTTTCCTGCAAAACGACAAAAATGGAGCTGGAATTACAGATTGAGTTTAGATCAAGATGCTTCATCTTAGTTTCTTCGTTAGTATTGTGCCATCTGTTTTTTATCAGCTGTTATTTGTAAAGCACTGGTTGGATCTGTACTTACATCTAATGATCCCTCTCTGGTGATACTTTTCACCTTACAGGTTTGCAAATTTTATCTGAATCTATCTGCAATCTATACTGGCAACACAGTCGGAACAATCAATATTCATTTAGCCAAATATATAGAGATTTTTAAGATAAATATGTATCAAATATATAATGTATGTCAAACTATATTTGCTTCAAGTCTAATTCAATGAGAAGTTTACCCAGTGTAAAAATGAAAGTAAGGTGCGTATCTTATTCTTCCAATTTCTTTACAAACTAAATAAAGAAGATTTTCAAAAATGTTTGTTTTTTCCAATCAACATCAAAATCATTAGCCTATCTTTAAAAAAAACACAGCTAGGATCTCATTGAAACCTTGTAATTTTTCATAGTGACCTCATGAAAAAAATTGCAATGTCATTGTAATGTTGGTCTGTCTATGGGAGATGAAAATCTTTAAAAGTGCAGGTATATAATTTTAGCTTTAAATATGTTTCTGGACAGCTTAGGTCTACATTTAGGTCCATAATTTGTTGGACAAGGACACATTTTTGTAGTTTTGCCTTACTACACCTAATGTAACATGTTTGCACAGCCCCATGAATTAAAACTGGAAGGTCACACATTGACTGTCTGATTTAAAAACCACTGTGGTGGTGTACAGAGGCAAAACTACAAAAATGGCATCTTTGTCCAACAAATAATGGGCCTGACTGTTTATAATTACCAAGTCAATGTTTGTTCTATGACTAAAAACAGGATGCTTTTTAGTGTTATATACTGAACCAACTCTTAAATATAAAATAGAAAAAGAAACAAAAATGCATTTTGCATTAGAAAATGTTTTAAGCTAGAAAAAACAAAAAAAAAATCCTTATATTAACTGGTACCAACTGAATGTATTAACAGGATTTTTTACTTTAAATACTGATATTTGCCTAAATAAACGGAACTGGTGAAGCCCCAGTGACAAATTCAAAATATACTATATGTAACTAACAAAAACATGGATTCAGTGGTAAATAGCGTGCTTGCTTTTCTTATAAATAAATGGATATTGATGTTTTATGTTATCTGAAAATCTTACAGCGACGTTATTGTCGAAGCAGGTGGAGGGTCCTTTTCGATAGCGTGCCACAGCCATTTCTTCACATGGATTATCCTCCTTGTCTGAAAATTGACTCAATTAAGGGAAAATAAATTCCTTTGAATTTCTGCTCTTTCTTTCCTTTGTGCAATTTTTCATTATCCGCCTGAGCACCAGTTCCTCGCGCAGCCCCACAGACGTAAATGACTGGCTATAATTCATGCCATCAATCTTAAAAATAGCCTTAAAATGAATGTGAAACATTTGTGTTTCCACAGGTATGGCGATGAGGAGACAGAATCTAGAGATGAGAGAGTGTTTCTTCGCCTGTGCCAGCTGGTGTACAATGTGAAAAAAAAGGATACACTCCTCCTCCTCCTGGGATAGCTTCTCTATCTCACAGGTGTTGCATGGCATCTTTTCTGCTACCACAAACAGCAAGTTGGTGTTGTTTATCCTCTTGGCATGAATCAGCCTGCAGAGAGAGAGACAGCTCTGTCAACAACCCCCCTCTGCTCGCTTACATCACAGACTCATTTGCTAATGGATGAGCGAGATTCATGAGACAGTCTTATAAGGCTCATTTAGCCAATGATATGACGATTTCATTAGAGCCGATATGGGTTAATCATCAGCAGAGTTTATTAACTCCAACGGAAAGATGAATCTGTCTCACTAACTGTGTCGCTGTCACACCACGATTCTTCACGCTATTTGTCTAAGCATATGCATGTCTGATTATGTGTGTGTGTTAGGAGTATTCCGTCATGCGTACAGACCTGGAGCAGTTGCCACAGTCCTGCAGTATGTTGTAGGAGCTGCTGAGATTACTTAAGTAGTACTGGGTCTGGATCATTACACAACTCCTCTCTTTAGAGTCGATTCCCTCGGCATCCACCTCATCTGTATCATCAGAAAAAGCACAGAGAAACAATTATCTCTTTAACGGAAGTTTCATTCACTGTTAGTGAGCTACATTGACTACTTAAGGTGCCAAATACATTTGAGCAAAATCCAGTTTCAGCCCTTTCAAATCTTTTTCTAATATAAGCAAATTTCCTTGCAAGAAAACATGCATATATGCAAAATTTAATATCCCATTTTTACCCACCTGTGACAAACCAACTGTGATATGCTAGTCCATATATGAACTGTTGGAACAAGGACCTGAGGAGATACACATCATTTAAATTCAACATGTGGACAAATACCATGGTTTCAGTGTATCTTGAATTGAATATAATACCATGCAATGATTTAAAAAAAAAATGAAAGTGAAAGATTTTTTTTATAAGCAGGTTTACTGTACACACAGCAATCTAGATAAAGAGGATGGCAGGCCATAAAACTTTGCTAAATGAGTCACAGTTACCTGACTGCAGAAATAACTGTGATGGAAAATGATGGCAGTGCAATACAATACAGTACAAGACTGAAGTGCAGACTTTCAGCTTTAATTCAAGACATTTAGCAAAAATATTTGCATTTAGATATTATAGACATTGGTATACTCAGTTCACCGTTTTCCAATTTTGTAAAACCCCTTGAATTAAAACTGAAAGACCGCATGACAGGCCATCTGTGTGGCCTGTTTGTTGCTATACATTAGAAATCTTACCATGCAGCAGCTGATGTCCACCAAGCCAGGTTGACAAAATCTGCAATAGTGGGCTACAGACACAGAGAAAAAAAAAAGTAAAAACACTTCAATCAAACATCCATTAGGCTACATTCAGACTGCAGGCTTTTTGCCTGTTTCTGTTATTGTTTCAGAATTTCTTTCAGTTCTGATTTGGGTCACTTTTATGTGTGATCCCAAATTGGGTACAGTTACTATTTTTTGCAAAAGAACCTGCGTCACACAGCTTTTATGTTACTCTAGGATCCCACCTGTAAACCAGAAAATGCAACCAATTTACTACACACACTTCCTCAGAGTCACAGGAAGTCAGTGCCTTGATGTGAGAGTCTTGAGGAGAGGCGCTGACAGATAAAGTCAAAACAGATGTCCTAAAATTATGGGGGAACTCTGTTTCGGTGAAGCCTCACAACCAAACTACTCCTGCCTCTGATGCCACGTCCACTTACACCTGCGTGCAGTAAAATTAAAGTGCAACTTAAATTTTTCTCAGCTGCCTCCATGTTTATTTTTATATAAAATTGATGTCTATCTCCAGTTCTCACTGGAACATCCACTTGAATACTAATAATAAAAAAACTCAGAGTTTTGCACAAAGGCTTGTAGCATGCATGCAGCATTAGCCTCTCTGTATGTCCACCCATTGATTAAGCACACTTTACATTTTCTTCCAGTACGTCTCCTTCATTTCATTCACGACATCTCTCTTACAGCTGTTATCTTACCACAAACACTCCTCTGGGTGCAGCTCCAGCTTCGCTGTTGGGCATGCGTTCACAAACAGACTGGTAATCGAATGACTGTTTGCGGTTGTAGAAAGAATTGTTGTAGAGCGCGTACATCAGGTAGGGGTCAACATCACTGAAGAACATGCCCACCTGTTGGGGTAAGAAACACGGGGCCGAGCTCAGTGTGAAGGTAAGAGAGAAACTACAATCAGTGTAAGAATAAATTCATTTTTAATGAAACCTTGTTCCAGTCTTCCTTCTGATTGGACATGATTAGGAAGCCACCGTCATCTATTAAATAGCACAGCAGATCCTGCAGATAGACACAGAAATGCACAGCTAACTGAAAGCATGGAGTGAAGCTGTAGAGTGCTTGGATACACAAAGACCAGGTGAACTCAGGAAGTTGTTCAAATTTGCATCAACTCTTACATCACTGTTGGCTTCACAGTCCATTTCACAGCCCCTGTTTGGTCCACACTGTCAGAGAGAAAAAACAATGTTAACTAAATAGAAAAAGAAAAAATAATCATTAAAAAAATGTGTTATGGACGTAATATAAATCTTATGTATTTTACTGTGTTTGAGCCTTGGCGGCTGTCCGTGTGGTTGCTGGCAAGAATCTTAAACTTATCCGTCCAGGCTTCAAGGTCTAGTTTCACTCCAACAACTGAAGGAAAGAGAAGAAAGCTTAAAAACGCACAGAAGAAAAAAGACAGGTGTGTATAAAGAATAAATATAAGCAGGGCAGAGACATGCCAACACAAAGTGGCAAAATAACAAACACAGACGTGCAATTATCTCGCTCTGAAAGATCTTCTTTAACATCTGTCATTATATCACAACAATTTGTTTCCTCTTTCAGAGATGCACCCACCTGCAGGTTTGATGGTCTTCCCTCCTATTGTCATCTCCAAAGCTGTGCTGACCAGAATACCTATGGTGTCATTTTCTGGGGTCAGTAGCTCGTCCTTGGCTACAAGAGGGAAACAAAAAAGGGAAAGAAGCCAGGAGAGAGGTTAGAAACAAACAGCCTTTCTATTATGCGGCTAGTTATATAACTCAAGACTAAGAGCATCATTCACATGTTCGATAAGGTGCTCGGAAGATGTAGCCCTTGTTGTCGAGGCTGCGGCGGTAATAGGTGGCATTAAATGGCTCAGGGTCTTCCTCCCAGGTTTCTGCAGCCCTAAGATTTAAAACCAGAAATACCAGAGCTGTAATTTTCTTGTGTATAAGCTCCCTGCTGTACCTATCCCACATGTTTTTTTTTGAGACTTAACAGCACACCACTTCAAAAGAGAACAAAGAGGAAAATATAACAGATCTACAAGGCAGCTGTAGACCAGACACACAGGCCTTGATGAAGAGAGCACTTACTTGTTTGGAAACACTCTTGTTATACCTCCATCTGTTGCAGCAAACACAGCTAGGAAGCCGTATCTGAATGTCACGTTGAAGAAAAGACAGAAACGGGCTTCAAATGAAAATCTTATCCAGCATCCAAATCTTAAAAATACACTTCCCTCGCTACTGGACGGCCACACTCACGTATTCAAATCTTTATTCTTCCACACTTTCTCGACCAACTGTCTGATGATGCCAGTGTCCAGAATCAGGTTGTGAAGCAGCAAATTGTCACCTAACACGATAAGAGAGATTAGAGAGGTTTAATCCAGATCAAGGGTGATTGTGTTAACAGTGTGATGATAATCCAACTGTCTGACTGACAGTGGTGTTGTTTCAGTGGATGCTGCATTAATGGCAGATGTTGGGTATTCTGGCTCTTTTATTCAGTGATTCTTCTGGTTTTCCTCGTCTGTATTGAGTAAATGTAATTCCACCCATCCGAAACCTGTTGAGAAGCTGTTCAAGAGGCAGCTTTGCCAGATGTCATTAAGACAGGGGTGAAAAGTTAAAGATGAAAGGTTTCTTAAAAGAAAAAAAAAAGACACCCCTTTATGTCTACATTTGCTAAAGTAAAGGATGGAGGCATGTTTCACGTCTACATTAAGGATAAAAACAGATGTCTAGTGTGGAATTTGGACCAAATCCCAATTTTAATTGATTATTTCATGCCTGAATGAAGGCCAATAAAAGGCTGACCACGGATGTCTGGTGTTTGGTGGGATTGTTCTGTTTAGGACACATCTATAGATATGACAGTAACATTCACTGAATCACTATGTGGTAAAAATCTGATTTCATGACAGCCCTAACACACATGCAAGCAACCAGGAAAAAAGGGAAACCAAATAAATAACACACATACATGATGCCAAGTAATAAAAATATAATTTATCTACTGATTTGTTTTTTAAATGATTCCTTAATTTAAAGTTGGTGTGTAAACTCCCTGTTTATGTTGCTATACTGGTGTATTCACTATTTTAAAGGGACGATGCTGTACTGTACAAACATCTGATGAGAAATCTCTGCACAACTGAATGGGCAACAGGTTATAAATTTAATTTAGCTCCTGCACACCGTCTGTCTCGCATTTTCATATATAGTATACACACATGGGTAATGGGCTCATTTAGTCCAACATCAAGTCAGAGGAATCGCCAATGAGCCAATAATGAAAACAGGATCATCAGGGTGGCAATGTTAATCTCCAATATTGTTCAAAATGAGCTAAAAACAGGCTCTAAATCACACTTTTCAGTACAACAATACATTACATTATCAATCCCATTTCATTTATACTTTGCACAAATTAGAAACAGAAATACCAGGTCTTCACTAAAAATTTCAATATGTAACATCAGTTAATGAATGGAATAAATTTGATCACAAGTATTAGTCATACATTTATATAATCATAACAATATGTGTGTGTATGTAATGATGCATTACATACTTAAGACTTAAAGATATAACAGCAAAAATACCCACATCCCATTGGTGAAATAAGGACTTCAAAAAACATTTTTCAACACCCCCCAAAAATATTATAATAATAATTTCCTAAACTAAAAAGCTGCTGTGATTACTAAATATTTCTCAATATTTCACGCCATGTGGATGTGGATTAATAGAAATTTTCAGTATTGGAGTATTTCCGATAAGATAATGGATGTGGGATTATCTCAAAATAAATAAGAAAGAAACATGTCAGCAAGAGCAAAAGTGAGGCTTGCTGATGCTTTTTAATAGTGTACATTAGACTCTGAATACTTGTTAGTTGGCTCAATTAATTTTCTTTTTATGGGGTTTATTTTTTGGAATATCAGATTAATTTACATTATTTAATGTAGAATATAATGTGACTTTTGTGTGTAAGTGAAAAGAAACGAAACTCACATTGTTTGGAGTCTGGCGTCACCTTCTCCATGAGAGCAATGAAGTTGAGCAGAAACTCAGTGTTGTTGTTGGACAGTTCCAGATCATTGCAGTATTCCCTGAGGAGGAGACACAGTGTTTTAATTTAAAGAAAAGCAAAAATAGCTCTCATTGCTCTCATTCTGCCTCACTTGCTCCTCAAAGATGGACACACAACAGAGATGGAAGATGCATGGACCCATATGCATGTTACTTGATGCTACTGTGTGAGGCATGCATATTGCGTCAGTCAAAACAAGAAGTGGATTGCACTGCAATGCAGACCATATCATAGGCTGTATGCACATGCAGACAATGTTTCTGCCAAACAGCTTCAGTAATCCTTACATTACACTGTGCAAATACATTTATAATCCCTAAATGCAATATTTGTGTAAAACAAACATGCAGCACCACAGCAGCAGCAGGCAAGAGGGCTTGATGTGTCTTCTGTGCTTTATTGTCATGAGAGTAACTTAAGGAATACAGTTTCTAAATAAATAAAAAAAAAAATCAAAGCCTGTGATGAATTTTATTTCTCATAAATATAATGTTTGTTTGAAGAACTTGTAACTGTATCTGAG
>VUQK01001313.1:7437-22864 GCA_015106715.1 Bujurquina vittata | reverse complement strand
AAAGAATTTGATTTGTTCTGGAGTAAAAAAAAAATAAAATAATTTTTTATCAAATGCAAAAAAACAAAAAAAAAAAAAAACTTAAGAATTTTGTCTCCTGGACACTAGTCCAGGAGACAAAATTAGTGTCCAATTAGTGTGGGTATATGACAGAATGGTCAATAATGAAATAAGTCTATTGTACATATGCATGTTTTTTGTTTTTTTGTTTTTGTTTTTTTTAGTATACATGGCCCTTGTTGTACAATTACACTGTATGTTCTAAACAGATCCTCCCCCCTAATTGGCCAGCTGTGCAGCTGTATGCATGCGTGCATGTGTGTATAAAATTACAGCTGTATGTATGTGTGTGACTGTGTGTGTGTGTGAGTATGTGAAAGACCATTTGAAAAATGTTGCTTTCATTTACTTTCTTTAAATAACTTCATAATAGTGTGATCATCTGTCAGGCGATCTGGTCTTTACTTGGTTCTGATAATAAATTTTCTGTTTGAAACTTCTTCAGAGACAGGATGACTCATTAGGAGGAAAGTCACAGATTTGATTTAATCCTCTGCACCAAGCTGAAAACCGCTATGTGGGTCAGCCGTTTTCTGTTGAACCGTTCTTCTGTTTGAATTGTCCACTGTGAAGCTGGCTGGGGACTTGAGGGGTGCCACGATTGGCTGGTAGTGAGGGGGAGGTTCAGGCTACCAGGTCTTGTGATTGGGTGTATTACTGCTTCTTGAGTGAGCTTAAAAAGGACTAGCGTCCATCCCCCCAACTCTTCTCCAGAAAACTTAGAAGAGGTGCGGGGAAATAATGGGAGCAGCTGGACAACAGGGTTCACTGAGCACTCAGCACCGATTGTGTTTGACTGTCAACAGGCCTTTCACCCCCAAGGACCACCAGGACATGTAAACTTACCCAATCACACACACACACACCGTATTAGCTGGATAAGAGCACCAAGTCTTTATTTAGCATCTGTAGTATCTCACGCCCCTCAGAGGTGCCACGTATGTAATCCTCTGTATTTGCAGTTGCATTACAAAGAGCTGATATCTTGATTAACCTCGTCTCTGTCATGCCTAATTGGGTATTTTAATGATTTAAAACATGGGTGCACGAATGAAGTTCCCACACAGAGAAACAAATGTAATAAGCCTTTTGAAATGCTGAATACCATTTTTCTGTGTCTACATTGTTGCTGCTTTAAGTTTATCTTGCAGTCTCTCAGTGCTGGATCCTGTAATGCTGGTTCAATCAGTCAGTTTAAATTGCCATAAGTGAGTTGTTGCAGCTTTTGGGTTATTTAATTCCCTTCCTTCCACTATTTGGAAGACAAATCTCATCTTCTACTTTACAAGAAAGATGGTATGAATATTTGGGGGTAAAGTGTTTCTTTTCACTCTGACGCCTTATTCTTCTCCTCATTTTAGCCTTATTCTGTTCACCTCCTCACAGCTCAATTATAATGACTTCTATCGTGCCTTGTTTTCCCAGTTGAGTTGTGTTGTAGCATGTCCACAAGTGCGCACCGTGCCATGTGCATTAACATCGCCCTGCATGGCCATCAGTGCCATGAGATCAAAGAACAATAATTGTTTTGTTGATTTTTTTTCTGTTGCCTCTATTAGGATGTTCCACACCCTCTTACCTCATGCAATTTCTCCCACAGCTTGCAAAACCTTTATTACTGTTATAAACCTTTTATTTTTCTATTCCAAAACATGATTTAATGTTTCTTTTTTTTTTTTTAAAAGCTTCATTTAAACCTCAGTAATTAATGTGTTTTTTAAGAAAAGAGGGGAATAAAGTATAAATGGCTCTGGCTGTATGTATAAATATTTTGTCAGTGTCCCTATCTAATCACAACACAATGAAAGATATAAAGATTTATATGGATGTTTATGTGATGCTCTGCTGTGCTTGGCAAGTCTATATCTGGGAGGGGTTTGTGTGATACAGATGCAGTACAGTGAGTGTGCTCCAAGTTTTTGTGTGTGAATTTTTAGTATCTATGAGGAGGTGACAGCTGTAGAAATGTCTTGGCCACTGGACTGCAGATTTGATGCAACACTAAGAAAAGTGAGATGTGGGCCTGTCTAGACAAAGAAATTACATCTGTCATATCTGCCGAAACACTGCTCTGTATGTACGTTTGTGTGTGAGTGAGAGAACTAGTAGATGTATTGCTGAGGGGAGTGTGCTGTCAGGATGGGCCCCCTGTAGAATTCTATTTAGACCATTCACCTGCTGGCAAAGTGTACAGAGCTCTCAGAGAGAGACTCCTGCTACTGTCCCTCTCTGTGCTCAGCATTAATGACAACTACTACTACTAACCATATTAACTCTAGCTTTGAAATCAGCCTACTAATACTGTATGACGATCTACTTTTGAGGTTTGCACACATGTGGGAACCACTTTTTCTTTTTTGTGTGTATTTTTTGTGCTTTATTTTTGAATAATAAAAGTTCATGAAATAAGGAAATACTCTTGTTGTTTGTTGTTGTTGTTCACAGAGGAAGTAGTCAGTGTCCCAAAGCACTAAAACATCATTTCTCTCCTGTCCAGCTGTGGCTGCTCTCTGGGGATCTGGTGTCCTCCAGCTTTCTGCTTGTGATTAATTTCAGTCAGTTTCTGAGTTCCACCCCTTACACCAGGTGAGGCGACTTTCTAACCGCTTAATGACCGTCATTAATCAATGAAGCGGGCAGGCGGCGATTGCACCTGCCATCTCCGGTGCATGCCGTTAAGCTCAGAATAAACATGCAGAGGTTTGTGACCCGGCTGCCCACCTACCTTATATGCCACTTACTTTGCCTCACTGCCATTCCCTGGCTGCACTGTACTGCCTCTGGTATCTTTGCCATTTGTTTTCACATTTGCTTAGCTTTTTCAATTACAACCAATTTCCTCTTAGTTAATGTGGTGGGTAATTACGTTTATTGCAAGCCAGCACTAATCAAACTTGTACAAAATTTGCTTCCTAATTAAGTATGCTGAATGATGTGAAATGCCTGGTTAACAACTGAGGTGCACACATCTTTCTATTGTAATCACTGTCCTCACACTCTTTATACACTTAACATGCTGGTGATCTTGACATGCGGCTGGATCAATAGATGATTATTAGACAGTGGCTGCACTGTGGACAGGTAGTCAATAACCAGACTAAAGCACTTAGTAGCACTGCTAAGTGGACGTCCATTGCTGTAATTGGATGTCAGTAACAGATAGGGCCACAGAGCATCGATCCGTGGCAAGTCGAAGTCTCTCGTGGATCCCAATAGCTCCCCTGCAGTTCTGCACATCAGGGTGTGTTCAGCTGCACAATCTCAGCCGCCTTACAAATGAATGTGACAGGATGTAATGGTACTTTTATGGCTGCGCATTCAAAACATTCATTAAAAGGACATTAGTGATGTGGGCTATGGCACGTGTAGAGATTAGATTTATGGACTAAGCGCCGTTCTCTCATTGAATTAATGTACAATGAGTCATACATCATCCCTCAGTCTCCTCCAGCCCAATATCCATTTGTAACATTTTTTTTAACCTCGTGTTCTCATTCACATAGATGAAGGGAGAGTGTGGTGGTGTACTAAGCACCTGGGGATTTGTGCCTGCCTCCCACTTCCCCAGCTCCCTCCCTTCTGCCTGGGTAAGGTATTAATTGTTTGTACAGATAAAGGAGGCTGGTACGGCAGAAAAAAAACCTCATTGGCTCTCCAGCAGGGTTTCCTTGGCAACCTTATCTGGTTGTATACAGTCTAAGCTGGCTGCTAGAGGGATGATTTATCTTGTAAAGCCTGATTCTCTGCCTGCTAACAAAAGAGGCCTCTAAAAGCAAGGGTCTCATCAAAGTCGTGTGACGTCTGCTGCCACAGACGCTAAGCTTTCTGCCATTTTTAGAAACCTCACTCAGGTTGGGAGCAGGTTGCAGGGGGAATTCTGGGTAGGATGGTGGAATATGCATAATAGGAAGAGTCGGCTCCATCACTTCCATCGGTACAGCAGTACATTAACATTTTGGCTCAGCAGTCTTAGCACTTTGGATGCAAAATGGCATGTAGATTATGATGTGAAAGTAAGCTTTTACAGCCTCTTCGGATGAATGACTGAGGAGCGCGGCCCTTTTTGGACATGGTCTCCCTTGTGTTTTGGTCTCCACGGTATTCTGATGGATTCAGAGTCTAAGTGTAGAATCTGGATTCTTCTCTGCAAAGTGACTCTAAGATGTCAAAACAAAAAGCCTTTAGTCATACATGGAATGCTGCAGCACTCTTCAGAAGCTTTTAGCTTCACACTCTAAATCCAGCATCTGCTCAGACTTCAATAGTCATAATATTAATATCACACATGTGGGATGCTGGATGTGAGAATACTCCTAAATAAAGCTGACAGCTTGAACTTTAAATGCATGTCACTGTGCCATGTCAGAGGAATAGGAATGGGAAAAGGAGGCACAACATCAATTTGTCACCATGCAAACACCCACAGCACTCAGCCATATGTCTCCTTGAACAACCTGCACTTTGTGGCTGGAGACCTTGGAGGACGTTCTGTGAAGAGCGAGCTGAGCCGAAACTTGAGCCAATCATTTTGCTCCGTCCGCTGTGCCTGCAGACAGCCCAGATCTCTCGTGAGGCTTACCCAGCTGGTATGCAGTCATTTGTCAGACTTGTTCATCTCCCCAGACTGAAAGGAGGAGAGCGCTGGTACACCAACCACTGCTCCCCCCACCCCCCTTCCACCCACACGTCTCCTGCCTTCCCATTTGGTCGATACGGAATCATCTGTTTAAAGGTTGACCTCAACGCACGTTGCATCTCAGCATCATCTCGGGTCACTATTTTCGACCGCACGCTGCTCACATTTGGATGACTAATATGTGACTTTTGATAAATGACCTTCCCCTCTGCGCTCAAGGGAGGAAAGGGGAGCATAGGCAGATTCACGCTGAGATTACGCTCAGTCCAACAACATCATATTTTTTTCCCCAAGATCCCGCTCACTCTCTCTCTCTCTGGGGTGATTTTGGTGAACTTCATGGATCAGCGAGGTGACGCTCATCTGCACATGTGACATTTTATTCACTGGCAGGATGAACGCTGCGTGTGACATGAGCAAAGAAAGAAGAGAGAGGAACTTAGCTCCTTAACCACGGAAGGCATCACAGTGCGTGAGGAAATCAACATCATCAGAGTTGCTCTGCAACATGTAACCATATGGCACTGGAGGACGAAAGAACTGTGAGAGTGCCAGATCAAACAAGACGTGCTCAAAGAAAGGACACCTGGTTTAATATTCTCCCTGAATAGTGTTCTAGGGCTTCAGTCGCTCCGTTCCTTTGAGCTTTTGTCCCAGCCCTGTGCTGTTATCTCCTATCTTCCTTGACTGAAGCTGAGAGATTGGAACCAGGGGAGCACTGTAGTTTAAACCAAGATGGGGGTTACACAGTGCAGCTCACCTTGGTCACTTACAATGTGATTTGTACTTTTAATCTACACCTCGGCCGGACTCTATTATAGGTGATCAACCTCCAATGCCATGTCATCAGGACTGCGCAGTCGAGGCCAACAATAAAATGCAGCCTTGGCAAAGGGAGTGGGCTGTAGTTTCCCTTCTTTTCTCCCTCTGATGATTGGGGTCATCTCTGTTATTGCCACAGTGATGTCAGTGATGTATCGTAGTCGAGCCTCTCAGTGTCTGTCCATGTGTGAGTTCATATATATTAATGCTGGCATGTGTTTCCATGTTTCCAGAGTGGCCACAGTCAAGGCAAAGGTTGGGTTGCTGATTAAACAAGATGGGGTGATCCCAGTTCCCTCTGCACCAGTACAGCTCTCACCCCACCCCAGGCTATTTCCAGCTGAGCAATTAAGACAATATCTTTTCTCCATACTGGAGAGAAGGCCACCTTCAGAGACTGAAGCCTCTCCTCCACAGAACACTCAAGTCAGCCGTGCACATGCTTTCTCTCAGCCAGATCATTCATGGCCAGCTATGGTCACCACAGCTATGCAGATGATAAATTTATGTCCCTGTGCTTTCAAACAACCTCAGCAGCCTTGGCAATTTCTTTACTTAAGTGATATCAAATGGTGGCTGCCTATAATTGAAAGTTCTCAAAATCAGTTCACACCAATGTTTCTTGAGAAAAGCAGACTTTGTCAGTAGCCAGACTTTACAGACCTTTCAGGGACGGGAAGTTCAATCTCCTTTATTTGAACACTGAGTCCAAGTAGCTTTTTGAAGAAATGTTTTCTGCAGCCTCCACTGATTGTTTAGTGTTTTCAATAAAATATTCTCCATATAGACATCAAATTACAACCAAAATCAGACTGCATTTTGTGTGTAAGACTCAATAATCATTTTGCTACTGGGATTCTTTCACCTGTGCTGTAGCCCATTTCACTTGCTGACTCCAAATCTGGAAAAAATATCTTCATCTAGCACAGGGGTGTCAAACTCCAGGCCTCGAGGGCCGGTGTCCTGCAGGTTTTAGATGTGTCCCTGATCCAACACACCTGAATCAAATGGCTGAATTTCCTCCTCAGTATGCAGTCAAGAGCTCCCGAGTACTGCTAATGACTTCTATAAGTGACTCAGGTGTGACACATCTAAAACCTGCAGGACACCTGCCCTCGAGGCCTGGAGTTTGACACCCCTGAAGCATGTCTCATTTTTTAATTTTACAATATTCCAATTATTGGACAACTAAGATGACTGGACAGAAATGGCCATCGATTTCGGGATTTGAGAAATAAGCGCTGTCTCCAGAAAAGTGAAGCCAAAGTTAAAGAAGGTGTTTTTGTTTGTCTTGAATTCCTTGAACTGATGCTTGATGATGAGTTGAATGTGAAACTTGAAGCCAACTGAATCAGCAGTATGGGAAGCATTCATGCAGGTTGTCCAGAATTTTCTTGGCAATCACAGAGCAGAGAATTATGCTGAGCTTTTTGATAACATGCTGAAAGCATATCAGCTAATGAGTGCCAGAATGTCACTGAAGACGCACTTTTTTGAACAGTCTGATCTCATTTTATTTTGAGCTAAATTGACAGAAGTCTGCTTTGTGTGTCTGGTATCAACTTCTGGTTTGTTTCATATTAAAAACATAAAATAATTTTGGCGAGAAATAGTTACAATTCCAGACAGTGCATTGCTATATTGATATTCAAAAGTGCAAAATTATCTATGATGTGTATCTCAAAAACCTGATCTGTAAGCTTAAATTGAATTTCATATGTAAAATCAGTGTAAAAATACTCTATAAAGAGCTGGTCTGAAGTTCCCAGTAGCAAAGAAAAAATAAATAAATAAAAAATTTGTAGAACAGTTTAATCAAAGTCCTAGCACAGAACCCTGTGGAACTCCATAATTGACCTTAGTGTGTGAAGAAGACTCCTCATTTACATGAACAAATTAGAGACTTTTAGATAGATTTGATTTAAACCACTGTAGTGCAGTACCTTTATTACCTATGGCATGCTCTAATCTCTGTAATAAAATATGCTCAACAGTATCAAAAGCTATACTGAGGTCTAACAGGACAAGCAGAGATATGGACCCACTGTCAGAGCCCATAAGAAGATCATTTGTTATCTTCACTAATGCTGTTTCTGTACTATGATGAATTCTGAAACCTGATTGAAACTCTTTCAAGATTTCTTGAGATAAACAGAACGTTGCAGATTGGCCTATAATTAGCTAAGACAGCTGGACCAAGTGATAGCTTTTAAGTAATGGTTATTTAAAATCAAAGCATTAATTAATGGTAGGACGTCTTTGAGAAATCTTGTAGAAATGGGGTCCAACAGACACACTGATGGTTTGGAGCAAGTAACTATTGAAGTTAATTCAGAAACATCAGTTGGAGAGAAAGAGTCTAATATTAGCAGTACTGAAAATAGCTGTTCACAAAGATACTTCTGTAAGATGTGAACCATTTTTTTTCTCTAATGGTTAAAATTCTATTTGTGAAGAAATCCATGAAGTCATTACTAGTTAAGGAAAGAGTCTAATAGCGCTTTTCTACTCTGAGCACTCAAAGAACTTATACAATACGTTTGCATTCACCCATTCATACCAGCATTTCCATGTGTAGTCAAGCTAAGTGCTTACTATCTGCCATTCACACACATTCACACTCCAAGGGCAGCTTGGGGTTCAGTATCTTGCCCAAGGATACTTTGGCATGCAGCCTGGAGCAGCCAGGAATCAAACCACCAATCTTCCATTTAGTAGGTGACCTGCTCTACCTCCTGAGCCACAGGAATGACATCCTTAAACTTAGAGCACTTTCAGAAAGACTTCTACTGTAATGACATTTATTCCCCCCATTATAGTAAATGTACAGTACCAGTCAAAAGTGTGGACACACTGGTACTGTAAATGTTATTAAGAAATGATGAGACAAAAGAGGGTTTTCAGGGGATACTCTTAAATTTTCTATGCCATATGTCCGAACAAGAGCGTGATTAAAGTGGTGGGTGGGCTCATTTACATTCTGAGAGAAGCTAATAATAAATTAAAGGCAGTGCTGAAGCTGTCATTTTCAACATCTATATGGATGTTAAAAAACCCCCGCTTGACATGAATGCATGGACCAATTTCCCAGATTCTGTTTGAGATAGAAATCTTATAACTTTTGATATATTTTTCAAGTGATACATAACAGTTCTGGTGACCTTACTGATATGATGATGATCCAAACTGAGACCACTGTCCAGAATGATCCCAAGATTCCAGATGTTCTCTCTATGTTTCAGAGACAGGGGTGATAAATATGAACTCTTCAGAGTAGGATGAGAGCCAATCAAGAACCGGACCTGTTAAATCGACTGAATCAGGAAGTCCTTGAATTAGAATATCATGAGCAACAGTGTCAAAAGCAGCACTGAGGGTCAAGTAGAACTGAGACTCACTGTGAATCACTTTTGCTCTTTAGGTCATTGATGACTTTAGCAAGAGCTCGTTCTGTGCTTTGATTGGTTCTGAACCCTGACTGGTACTTATCATAAAGACTTTGAGAAGAAAGGTACTCATTCAATCATTTAATGTAGGTAAAAATGCAGTACTGCATTGACCACAGGGGCCTGGCCAGCTACAGGAGTCTCCAATAAATAAGGTATCATTAATACTAAAAGGCACCAAGGAGCAACTAAACATTTGACAGACTGTGCAGGGAAGCGTGGGAAGAACAGATGACCCAGCTAAGAGCTAAGCTAATAGCTACACTAGCAAATTCCCAAAGACACAATAAGTGAGTAGTGTGAATATAATTTACAGCTGATCCAGCAGAGTGCTTTGGATGAAGCAATCTTCACAGCTGTGAACATCTTTGTACACTTTTTGTCATTTTGCATGCTGATGATATTCTTGGTCTTCTTGGTTTTAGTTAAGGTTGGAAGTGTAGATGCTACCTGTTGGTGTAACAGGATGTGGGTTGACAGGAGCTTTGAGACCTGTCCGTGCTGTTGGACATAACGTTGCAGTTGAACGCTCTGGTTCGCGGTGTCCGTCCTGGTTCGTTGCCGTTTGAGGAAATTCTTGTTGACCCAGCTCTATTTGCTCTTCACCTCAGGCACGTTGACAGGTGATACCAGGAAACACACAGGTGTTATTCGGAGAATTTGTAATGGATGCGTCTCATTTATGTCCATCTCTTTTAGGACTCCAACACAGAGGACGTATGTTAGATACGCAGACACCTTCACTTTGATCGCCTCAGACGGCGTACATACCTATGAGAGAAACCTTAAAACTGGACCTGGTCTAACAACTTGTCAATTACAAGTTGTTAGACAGTGCACATACCATGGATGTCCCACCACAGCATCTGTTAAACTTAACCCCCGCTAACATTAGCTGATACCCTAACAATCGGCCATACATATCTCGTTATGGTGGCCAAAAGGCTCCTGTCAGCATGGTACTGTGGCTATGTCCATCTTGTTTATTATGTCTCAAACAAGTCACTTTAAGCCAACTTTCGTCTGATTGGCTGCCCCTGGCAAACACAAGAACACCAGGCAGAGGTGCACCTCAGATGACCTTGTGCTCTCTGACATCCCACAGCAGAAAAGGACTGTCTGAACCTGAGCGTTTGCTGTGCATGTGTTATTTAAACCTTTGGCCATGATTAATACGACCATCACTATTGAACTGTAGATACGGGGAAGTGGAATAGGCGTCCTTTAAACTGAGTTTGTGTCAGCGGGGTGTAATAATTAGCATGGGACATAATTAGCATTTTAGCAACAGCTGCTGAGGCTGACTGCTCCTCTGTGGTTTACCTGCTGCTGCTGCAATCATGCAAGTTCATATCAAGGTCAAAAGGCTCGAATTAGGTTTGGAAAAAATGTAGCTAACTGAAAGACATACTTATTGGATCTGACTTAGTGAGACTCACTGTGATATCTACTCTGGACATCTTAAGTCAACAAAGCAAGAATCTAAATCTATTGCAATAATATTAGCGTGTGGCTCCATCTTTTCAAATGTGGATATTTTACTGCTGTGCCCTGTCGGATATCATTTGTAATGTAATAGCTTTGATCAGAAATCAGAACACCCAATTTGGAGGTTTATCTCGGGTGATTTAACATTTAATTATGTGCTCTATGAATATCAGACAGTGTTATATAAAATGCAGATAATCAGTTTCTTACATCCCGTAATTTTTTCCTCACTGTAGTTTACTAATGATACAACACAAAAAAGAAGACTTTACAACAGGGAGGAAAAATTAATGAAACGATTAATCTCAAACAGCAGCTGATTGTTTTTGTGTTTATCAGTTGATGCCATTATTTCTGCCACATACAGCCATGTTTTTGCTTTAATATGCATAACTAAATAATTATTAGTGGCACTAATAGTTCCTCTTAGCCTGTCTTATTTTATGAGTTTATTGATAGGGGACTAGGCACAGTATTAAGAACAATGACCATGTGATATATGTTCAAGAGTAGGTGTGACCCTTCCTTCCAGGTGACCATTGTGATGTCAGCGCATTCCTGTGGGAGCCCACCCAGCAGCCCACCCAGCAGGCCACTTGTCTTCTGCAGCTGCTTTTACGCTCTGCACTAAGCGTGTTCCTCGAGGGGTTGTTACAGCCATCACTGCTCATTTTCTGCTGTGACCACAGAAGGTCAGAGCCCAGACACCAAACATCCAGCCTGCGCATCGTCTGCATTCAGGCCGAGCTTCCTGTGCAGCTCGTCAGTGCGCGCAGCCGAGCCTCTGCTAATGAGCTGCATCCAACGCACGAAGGTCACCCGAAATCAAACGAAGCGAGAGGCGGCATCGGGCTGCATCGTTTTCACAGTCACAAAAGCTTCCGGTCATGATGTGGACGCAAGAACGCACAACAGGTAGGAGCAGGAAAAGGCGACGTTTTTCTGAGTGTTATCCTCTGCGGTCTCCTGCAGCCTTGAAGGTCACTGCTGTGTGACAACACTGCTGTTTCCATTCCTGCGGACAGAAAGCCTCAAACATTTTCCCCCATTAAGCTAAAAAGAAAAAAAAAATGCTGAAACACTTTTTTTTGTTGTATTTCTGGCCTCTCTTGGTGCAGCATGAACTGTGACTTATTCACAGCTTTTGCAGCTCTCCAGTGTGAACGGTGACGTGGCCGGGCTGAACATATCCATTAATACATTAATCTGATAAAATCTTCATCCAATACTTCATCTTGTCCTCAGGAAAACACGCTGCCAGCAGGCTGTTTCCTCGGGTTCTTTGGAGCGCTGTGCGCACTAAACGCAGCATTTCTACATGAGAGCAGCTCTTCCTCTTTTCATCTCATGCTCTCCACATTTGTAACATTAGCCCCCCCCCCACCCCCAAGCAGATGTGTTACCATGTTTAAACGATTCACAGTGACAAACGAATGAAGTGCTTTTGAAAAGGCTGAGCATTAACTTAATCCTGAAGAGACAGCCTCACTGGAAGGCTTGTGTTTACAGGCTTTTTCCTTTAAATCAGGAGAAACCAGGGGAGTGGGATGCCTCCTCTTTCACAAATAGGAAAGTATTTTTAGGCCAAGCCAAGTTGGTTTGGTTAGAAGTGTTGCCACTGACTGCTCTCATGTTGTTGCTTTGTTTGTTGCTGGTGTGTTACATAAGATTAAGACAACGTGCAGCTTGTGTGGTATGCATGGTGAGGTGATGTGTGGCTTCTCTGGAAGCGTGATGTCATTTCTCAGAGGCAGGTTGTGCTTACAGTAATGATGAAGTGTTGCACTGAGGCGTGTGAGCCGTGTTTGCTGTGCGCTCAGACGCGCACACAGGTGTGCCAACACTTACCACACATGATCTCAGCATTGGGAGCAAGTCTGACAGTCGAGGACTGACTTCATTTGTTTCTGCTGTTTGAGCTCAGGAAGACACTAAATAGACTTGGAATGTCAATGCGACCCATCAGGTTTGACAGCATGTGTTCAGATGCCAGTGACGCACCGGTCAGAGGAAGCTGAGGCGGTCAAACCGGTTCTCTGCTCTCGGGTTAGAGATGACTGGCACGGTGTGTACTACCTGCTGGAGAGCAGGCCTGCGCTGCCCCTTTTGTTTCACCTTACAGCCCATCAGTGCACACTGACGCCACCTCGTGCTCAAAATGCAAATGATCGCAATAGAGGCCGAGCCACTGGTGTGTGGGCAGGGACATCCAGAAGGTCACATGCAGGTTTCAGGAGGAAAGGGGCTGTATTTCCAAAACTCTCAGTCTGAATGTTGTTTTAGTACAACACAACTTACAGTGCGGTGCAAAAGTCTTGAATGCTTTGCTTAGAAAATGGGAAACACATGCACCTTTACTGAAACATGTGCAGACACACATGGAAACAAAGTAAATAAGGCAAAAGCAGAGTTTGTGCAATTCTAAGCTTCAAGTCAATATTCGGTATGATTAAACATTGTTACCTTAATGCATTACTTAATTACTCCCGTGCTGCTGGAGTGACTGCTGAAGATCAGGGTCTAGCTGCTGAACTGGGGTCAGCAGACACTCAGCTTCATCACTCTGGGTCTCTTGGTTAGCTGACACTGTGTCAGCAGTAAAACACACCCATGTGTGTCTGGGATTCGTCTCCACTCCTCAGAAGGTGCAGGCGCTGCACCTTTTTCATTATTATAATGCTTTGATCTGAATTTGCTATCTGGATGCTTTATTAATTTTTCCGTATCCCCCCCCCCATCCCGCTCTCATCAGCAGTGTATCATTTTCCACTTGCTAGATTTATGGTCTCCTTTTTAAAATCAAATCTGTTCATGACCTTTGCCAGCTCAGAAATTTCTTGTTCAAGTTTCTCACCCACACGTTTTTTTTTTGCAAACAGCTGAACGTTGCAGGCTGTGCACGTGGAGGGAGGAAGATGCATGAAGCCTGCAGTGCACGCTGAGAGGCTCACTCCTGGATTGGTTGCAACTTTCAAAAGCAGTTTGTTCACTTAAGGATGTCATTAAGCAGCCGTCGGGCGGGAGAAGAGAAAAGCTGTGATGGTGCATTGGAAGGTGGAGGGTTACACCTGCATGGAGACACGAAGGGGTTTGTTCTGACCTGGACAGACGATGATGCTGCTGAAATGATTAGCTCGGTAAAGCTGGATAGTTTTATTTTAATGGAGAGAGAAAGAAAATCAACCAAAAATCCAGACAAAATACATTAGTTTAAAGTTATAAATTGATTTGAATCTTATTGAGTGAAACAAGTGTTTGATTTCCTGCAACGCAGCCAGAATTGGAGCCCCCACAGACTTTCCATGTAACACACAGGCTACAGTCAGTCAATCACACACACTCCTGATCTCTACAAGACCAACAGCAAGAATCTTGGTGAGAAGCTCACGCCTGTTGGTGCATTTATTTGGAAATGGAAGAAATACAGAACGACCATCAGTCGCCTTCAGTCTGGAGCTCCATGCAAGACCTTCCCTCATGGGATGAGGACGATCACGAGAAAGGTGATGGAGCTGGTGATGGATGGAGGTCCCAATCTGAAGCTAATTTGGACCACAGTCACCAACAACACCACTGGTAATACCAGATGGTAAAACCAGAGGAGAACCTCCATCCCTCAGCCAGAACACTGACGATGGTCTTCCAGCAGGACAGTGACCCAAAACATCCCCTAAGCCAACAAAGGAGAGGCTATAGAAGAAGCTCTCGGAGTGGAGTAGCCACTCTCCAGACCTCAGAGAAAATCTGCTGAAGCTTTGAGTAGCCAAGCAGCAGTCAAGAAACTTAAACTTCTCTCCATTAAAATTAAACCTAAAAATGAGTCTGTTCATTTCTTTGAAAGTGAGTGAAGTTACAAATTCAGTAGAGATTTATTATCGAATTAATTATTTCCCCTACTGTACCCTCCATGGCAGTAATGGTGCCTTTCCACACATGCAAGCTGCCAGTTCCATAGGCACTAATGCACCCCCATACCTTCAAAGAAACAGGCTTTTGAACTGAGCACTTATAACAAGCTGGGTGGTCTCTCTCCTCTTTAGTCCAGAGCCTGCAGCATTTTCCAAAAAGAATTTCAAATTCTGATTGGTCTGACCGTAGGACAGTTTAAGTCCAATTGAATTGTGCTTTGGCTCGGAGAAGACGGCGGCGTTCCTGAATCATGTTCACATGCTGTTTCTTTCCATGACAGCGCTTTAACCTGCATCCGTGGATGGAACAGTGAACTCTGCTCACAGTCGGACTTTTCTGGAAGAGTTCCTGAGCCGTGCACTGATTTCTATGATGGTTTTTTTTCAGTCTTGTCCCTTGTGCACAGAGATTTCTCCAGATTCCCATAAACTTTTGATGATATTATGAAGTGTAGAAGATGAGATCTTCAGTCTTTACAATTTTACATTGAGGAACATTATTCTGAAATTGGTCCAAAATTTGTAGACAGTTTTTTGCACGTTGGTGAACCTCTGCTGACCTGTTGTCAGTGAACCTCATTAGTTGCAAAATGCTTCTCCAGCATTTTCTCTCTATAGCACCACTTTACTTTCCCAGCCTTTTGTGCATTTTGACTTCTCTCTGACTCCATGGAGATTCTGTTTTCAGAGTAAAGCTGGATAGAAGCAGAAGAAGGCTTAACAGAGGTAATCTGTTTGAAAGATGTCATATTTTTACAACAGAGTAGAACTACTAGTGAGACGGTGGTGCAGCGGTTAGCACTGTCACCTCACAGCAAGAAGGTCCTGGGGTTCAAGCTTTCTGTGTGGAGTTTGCTTGCTCTGCCTGGCGCCCGCGTGGGTTCTCTCTGGGTTCTCTCTGGAGACACTGGCTTCCTCCTACAGTCCAAAGACGTACACGTTAATGAGTGATTTTAAATTGGCTGCAGTGTGAATTTGTGTCTGTGTTGGTGACCTGTCCAGAGTGTTCACCACTCTTCTTGTTACTTTTTGTATTTTTCCGCTAGCCCTCCCACGCTCCCCCCCTT
>VUQK01001310.1:13920-25601 GCA_015106715.1 Bujurquina vittata | reverse complement strand
GTCGGGTGGAAGCCCAAAGAAAAAAAAAAAAAAAAAAAAAAGAACACAAAAAACATTCAAAAAAAAAAAAAAAAAAAAAAGAAACCATCGGCAGTAAATTAACTGGCTCTTATCAGACGTACATTTTACCGAGATTCAGCTTTGCTACGTAAATTAACTTGACCTACATTTTATATTTTTTCAGCAAAGAGGAATATTTGAGTCACCGCAGGAAATATGAACATCTTTCATCTCATCCTGTCATAACTGCAGAGAGTGGGGAAACTTATAAATGCCCCGCATATATGCATAAAATCATCTTGTTCAAGCAGCTTCTAGGGAAAGTGGTTTCAGGGAGATGGTGTCTTAGCAAAAAAAACCACATTACATACCTACAATAATCCACTGCTAAATCTTTTCACTTTGAGTTTCTGTCAAGGGATTATTGCACCATTTCTTTGTCTGTGGTTCTCAAATTGGTCTACTGACTCAAACAGGCAACCTTTCCAGTCATAAGCCGACTCATTCGCCAACTCTGAAGACTCCCAGTCGGCTGGTCCATCCAGAGAACAATTTATACCAACTTAATACCTGCCAGTCAAATGCATTCCCCTTTAGGAACGAGTAGGAAACAGCAGCTGGCAGGCAGACTGCTGATTATTAATTAAATCTGTCAACGTTAAGAGCCTCTTTCAGACTTTATGTCCATCATTTCATTACAAACACATTTGTCAGAGGAACGGCAGTCTATATAGGACATTCAATGACAATGGACTGTGTCTGCTAAACTGTTACCCAACGAAATCCACCCTTCCATTTATGAATGAGATTTATGATTTGTGTAGAAAGCAAGTGACACTGTTCCTTCACCAGATACTCAACATAATAATAATATTCCACTGAAGAAATAACTTGTTTCTCAAGAGTAAGATGAGATGAACACCTGACAGTGATTAAGTGCATTTCCCACCATCCTTGTGACATTATTATTACTAATGTTTTTGGGCAAAGTGGTGCTAGCTTTAGTTTCATAATTTAGACCTTCAGGTTTAGGAGCGACAAAAGGTCATGGGAAGACACAAACTTATCACACATGACAACCACCTGAGCAAAAGCTCATAATTATTATATCACTTTATAATTTTTACCCAGAATGCTGTAAATATTTTATTTCGCACGTACATTAAGTGCAATGTTCAGAAACTTTGTACTCACTGCAGCTGTGCTTACATAACAATAAAAAAGTAGTGTGCTATAAAGCTGTGCTGTTAGGACCTCCTGGATTTAACTAGAGAGCAAAAAGTCACTGTAACCAAGACTGGAAGCCAAATTGGCTTCTAGGTGTAAAAATTAATTTTCCTTTAAAAGAGACTGTTACTGTTCTGCTGTACTGCTAAAAAAATACTGTAATAAATATATATTTTATCATTTTATATCAAATTAAAGGTATATTGAATCCCTTCTAGCTATAGACACCAATGTCCACAAGATACAGCACATATAAAGGATTTATGTGCCTTCAAATGGACATATTTTTATAAATGTGAGCCGGTGGGTCAACTGCAGTCATGGAGTGGCGCGCCGTCTTAGAAAAACTGTATTTTTGTTTAACTATAACCGTTATCCTGAAAATGATCAGTAGATTTATCTCTCGGGTGCTATTCCCCTCATCTTGCTCACGTTTAAAGAGCGAGCAGCTCGTGGATCAAATGTTATTGCTGGAGCCTTCCCGTGGTGACAAAATGACCCTGACATCTATTAGTACAAGTAAAGGGTTTATCCTCTAAGAGGCTCATGAGGGGAAAAAAAAGACTGAAACCATAGAGCCATTTTCAGTGCAGGCCGTAGCTTTGCCTGTGGGAGCCATGAAGGAGAAAAGGAAAGAGAAAAATGTAGAAAGACTGAAGTCTCAATGCTTGATCAGAAAGGCAGCTCTGATTGTGGTGATGTGGTGAGAAAGAGGCAGGTCATCTATCAGCTGCTTGCACTTCTATGCATGCATGCCTATTCTGTCAATCTCCACCTTCTAGCACAGTTCGCCTCACTGCCACCTTCTTGTCTATAAGTCCGCTCCCTTTTCTCTGTGACAGAACCAGGCTTTACATCTTTAATTCAAATTTTTCTCATTTGTATGTGCTTTGCTCACCTTTGATATATTGCTGGACCGGCTTGCTGAATGACCCAGAGGCTTTTCATTCTGTGAAAGATAGAAAGACAGCTCCAGTGAGTGAAACACATTCACAAACAGAAAAATGCTGTCCGATCTGTACGTGCACTCTACACACTGAAAGCAAACACAAGAAATGGTGTTGTAAAATGAATAGCTGCCTGACATAACCAGATAATTCATATGTGCAATGCAAGACATGGCAGCATTATTATGGTAATGTTAGCGTGCTAGCCTGATCTGTTTTAAAGGTATCACCAACGTGATTGCAATAAATCTTGAATGGGATGTAAAAATAAAAATATCTATCCAAAGGGGGTTCACTAAAATTGAACATTGTAAACCCCGTGCTGGCATTTCCTCTCAAGTAAAGTAATTGCTGAAGTCAGTAGAAGACATTAAGATACATGAAAGAGAAAAAAAAAAGAAAAATTATGTACATGCTTACTGCCTCCATAGGAATAAAGAGGGTCAGTAGCAGTCAGGTGCTGCTAATCAAATGCACTAAAGCCTCTAAAAAAGCGGAATTTTGTCAGCTTGCTCATCTGGAGCATTCAGGTGTGTGTTGACACAATGCTACAATATTCCCAATAGTGGACATCCCAGAAAATTCACCCCAAGGTCAGACAGTGCCATGTTCAGAGAAACTTCAAAAATCCCAAGAGCTACATCTCAGACTGTAGAGGACTGTAAGACTCTAAGTTCATGACAGTACAATTAGAAAAAGGCTGACCAAGTATGGCTCGTTTGGAAGGGCTGCCAGGAGAAAACCTCTTCCCTCTAAACAAAAGCACAGTTTAGGTTTGCAAAGCTGCACCTGAACAAACCACATGACATCTGGAACAATGTTCTCTGGACAGACGAGACTAAATGTTTGGCCATAATGCACATTGCCACATTCGGCAATATCCAAAAAGCATATCAGCAGAAACATCTCATGCCAACTGTCAAGCACGGTGGTGGAGGGGGTGATGATTTGGGCTTGTTTGCAGCCTCAGGATCTGGGCACCTTGCAGCCTCTGAGTCAACTATGAACTCAACTCAACTCATTTTAGACTCAAATGCGAAGCCTTCTTACAGCTAAATCTTGACCAAAATTAAGTTATGCAACAGGATAATGATCCTAAGCACGGCAGCAAATCTCTAACAGAATGACTGAAAAAGAAAAGAATCAAGATGTTGCAATGGCCCAGTCAAAATCCAGACCTCAACCTGATTAAAATGCTGTGGTGGGGCCTTAAGAGAGCTGTGCCTGCAAACCTCAATACAATAAGAGTGGGCCAAAATTCCTCCATAAGGATATGAGATACTAATAAAATCATAGTGAAAACAGCTATTTAAACTTATTGCTGCTTGCTTCACCAGCCATTGAATCATGGAGTGTTTGTCACTCCACAGACATCTTTAAAAACTCTTTTTCTCATGGCTACATTTCAGACTGGGTGTATGTGATAGACCAACAGAGCAACACTACCATCCCTACAGGTATGCTGTGTGTCTCAAAAACAAAAATACAAGATATATGATAAAATGAATGACAAGTTACAAATAGGGAAGGATCAGGTAGGTCTGATTCTTGGTTTTTCGCTGTGTAATGCACTACATTACTTAGCAGCTCAAGGGCCTGTGAGCATGTGCTGTTTGGCATCTTAAGTTGGTAAATCTAGTTGCTCTGGCACAAGACAAAAAGAGGACAAGCCGATTGCATAATTCATCCAGCCAAACTCCAAATCAAATCGTGTCACAATATTTGTATCATTACCCAGGAAGTGAAAACAGGCAAATACTTCCAGCTTTGAGTATAGTCAAAATTTGTAATGATCCTCATTTCCCACTAAGTGTTCTCGGCTTGCATTGGAGACTCAAACAGCCGCTGGGGCGCTGCGCTGCATTCAGTGGTGTTATTAAAGCCGGGCATGGTTCCTTAATGAGTAATCAATCACAGTTACATAATGCTGAGTTCACACCAGGTCTGACGGGGCTGTGTATGACTTGGACACAAACAAATCTTTGCAAAGAGAACCTAGCTCTGTGGGGACAGTTTGTCAAATTTATGAAGACATGAAAGTACGGCCCGATTAAACCGTTGAGGCGTAAAAAATGGCTATATTAGCCCCCGCTGAATTCCGTCTCCTCTTCCCGCATGTCGTAGACCACACCAGGCAGCTTTATTTGTGTGCTCGGAGACCCTGAAACCAACTAGTCCCCAGCGATGATTAGTGTAATGTGACCAAAATGTAATGTGTCAGTGAGTTAATGAGATAAGTTGTTAAATGTTAACTTGTCTGCTTTTATATAATGCCTCTTAAAATGTGTGGTTTTATAAATAACTTTATAGCGCTTCTCTCATTAATCTAGTCACACTCATGGAAAGGACTTGGGGATCAAAACCACCAAATATGCCATTACTGTACAACCCACTAACACCTGGGTCACATTTAATGCTGCTTCATTCACCTTCTTACTGAGTATATTTTTTGTTTATGTTTGCTTAAATGAAGACATTTCTCACAGCACATTTACATGTAGCTCTTTGGAGTAATACATTAAAAGAATATTAACCTCATGTTTGAGCTAGATCGATCTTTAAAATCAATGTGACGAGACTTTTCAGAACCACTGCACCAAAAACACAAACATCTACTATTCTTTTGGTTAATTTTGTTACTTCGCAGTTAATTTAAAGAACATGGTGTATATTTAAGATTCAATAATAGGCAAAAAATGTATTTGAGAATCGTAAACCTGGGGATTTTTCTGGCCCCAGAGCCCGTCTGGAGTGTCTTTGTGCTTACTTACACTCACATACACACATATACTCAAAAGCAGTGTTTGTTTTTGTAGGAATAAATCCTGTGAGCTTTCATTTTGTTAATAAGTAGCAGCAGCCAAAGAGTTATCGCCACCATCTTTTCCCCAACAAACCTAAGCACACACAGACATAGCATACCACTAGAAGACTCCACAACATCCTACAACTTCTAATTACTTCAGTGCTTCACATGTCCTAGCTGTGACTGGTTGCTATGGTGATCGAGGACCGCTGCATGTGCCGAATCTCAATCACTCGCTGCATCTCGCCGCCTCCTTCTAACAGTGTTCTTATTTTCCTGAAGGAAAGTAAACAAGATAAATACACTGAATACTTGTAACACACACCCACCACCAACAAAGCCAGACCTTCCCTTCCTTCCACTGTGTGTTGCCAACCACATCTATGAGACAGCCTGGATATGGGTTCTTAGATAAAAATATGTGGCTAAATAACTATATCAGCAGAGTTTGGACAATACACTTGGATCCAAACATACAAATTCCTGACCTTTAAAGTATTGTCCTACTGTCATCTTACTTGGAGGAAAGTGCTGTGACTTTGCTGCGACAGCTCACAGTTAAAGAAGAGGCAGTGCTGGGATGTCACAACATTGTTTTGGTTCACTAAAATAGATAAAAAGATGCATTTATCTCACGTTCAAATCTGTCATCATCCAGTATGCTGCACTTCCTGTTTTACTTGAAGCATTTGAAGCATCTGATATCTGATTATATATATTTTTTTCCCAGTTGTACTTTTGCAAATGTAAACGCACAAAGACGAAAGATGGTCTCCTGCTGTACTAGTGGATTAAAATGAAGCAGTTCCTCCCCATTTCCATGCCATTACTTCTTTGGTGCATTCGATACAATGACACAAAATGGCAAATACAGCTCTCAATGGGTGCAATTTGTTCTGCAAATCAATTGTCAAATAGTTGAAGAGCATAAAAATTCATTTTTTTTCCAGGAGATGACAGCGAGGGATAAAAGGAACAGCAGAAGAAAAGAACAAATTGATGATCCTTGCCCTTAATCCTTCCTTCTTGGTTAAAAAAGAAAAAAAAGGGGGGTGGGAGCACATCCCCACACTGAGGGGTTCTGGAAATAACAAGGCCACAAATGGACTCATGGCTTTTATAGACAGCAGTGATTAGATCAGAGAAACTGAATACAGATGACAAAAGCAGAGACAGGAAATACATCTTCATTTGTCGTCTCGTTTAAGCACACTTCACCGTTAAAACCCTCACTGCCCAACTGCTTTACCTCCAGTACAAGCTCTCTGAGTCACCTTCACTGCCATGTCTGTAGACTCTAAAGGGCCTGATTCTCTGAGCTCATGCATAATTCTGATAAAGGAGAGCTCAGGTTTCACAGTCCACTGTGCCTGTCCTTCTCCACCTCCTCTGTGGGTCTGTTAGCAGCTCCAGCCTTTGATAACCCAACTTTCACATTGGGCTCTGAAGACTCAGGCTTGTAAAAAAAGAAGCTTAGGAGAGTACAGAGGAGGAGAGGTCATATACAGAGGGATCGCTGTGTTTTTCAAGGGTCTGTTCTTAGCCCACAGAGAGGTGGGCTCAGCTCACTTTTATGGAGGAATCTGAAGATGATAAGACTTGCAAATTTAACTCTGCCTCTCCCCAAGTTCCTTTCTTCAACTGTGAAGATGTCAAAGATTGTGCCCTTTTTTTCCCCATAAAAAAAACAAAATTATCTGTCAACAGATAAATCTTTTTATAATCATTATATAGTTTTATTTAATATTACTTAGTACAGTATTACTATTATTTAGTATGATAAAAAAATAGAAAACATTTCACCTTGTTATATTTAAAGATATTCTACTGATTTGTTTTGAACATTTTGTTCACTTTGTGATCTTAGAATAAAGTTGCAGCCCTTACTTAGCATTTAATGATTAATCAAAATGTAGATAGATGTCAACAACAATATGCAGCCAATTTTTCTTTTGAAGAGCACATGAATAACTATATTTGTTTAAGGCTACAGGTAATTTGTTTTCAAGCATCTATCCCAGTTTTTCCAAATCCAAGGTGATGCCTTTTAATGTCTTGTTTTGTCCGAACTCTCATTACACATGCACAACCAGAGAGAAAGCAAACGTACATGGAATAAAATGTAAAACTATCTGAATTATGCTGCTGGAGCATCAATTGCAGAAAGGTTACAAAAGTGCCTAAAACCACCCTGCAGTAAATTACTTAATACACAAACCCTGTTTTTAGAAAACCTAATCTTCTATCAGCTGCTTTTGTCTGATTTCTGCATCATTTCTCGCCACTGTCACACCAGAATAAAGATAGATCTGTGTTTGAGGTCAACAGCTTCTCGGAATACAAACCTGAGACTTGCAGTCAGCAAGGCTGCTTAAAACAACATCTGCTCTGGCCTCAACCAGAAGCAGTCCCAGTACAGACATCAGAGAGAGAGCTTACAAATTTTTTATATAGTTTGAAAAGAATGAAACAGTATAATCACAGAAAAAAGTAACTTCTTTTATTTAGGCTCGTTCTGAGCAAATATTTATCACGATAACTCAGTGTACAAGTACATCTCACTCTTATCAGTCTCTGTGTATTTTCTGTTGCTGCACTTGCAAAAGTTTGACTTCATCCATTTAGAGTCTTTCAGAGTCTCACAGAATACATGCCTGGACATGCTGCATTAGTGATCCAGGGAGAGCATGATAGCAACTGTGGCTCACAAACAGCAATGCCATTAGAATGTGTTTGTTGTCTTTCTTGTGAAAACGAAACACTGGCATTCCTTACTCATATTTACAGTGCACATACACACACTTTCAATTTCCTCAGAGCCAAGACTAGATAACAACTACAACTATAGTGACTAATGATCAGTTTTAAGAACAGAATCACCAGAAACAATGTGGGAAAAACAATGTTTTTTTTTCTTGGGGGGGGGGGTAAATTTGGATGTAAGTTACAGGATAATTGGAAAAACCAAAAATGGTATTTTAACAGTCACCTTGAAAAATGGCCCCAGTCCATAAACAGCTACAGTCAACAATCACTCCGACATACACTAAGTGAAGTAAATATCTCAACCAAGCCCTCAAACTAAGGCAGCTTTTTTGCAAATGCAACAATAAAGAGTTGTAGTACCTCTTTATCATCTCCGGCTACAAATTGCTGACATTGTAACAAGATGAGGAGTGAGGAGGAGGAAAAAGAGGGAGGAAGAGACATAAAGTAAGAGGCAGAGAAAGCAAATGAATGATTGCTATCAGACAGACAGTGGTAATAAGGTGACTGTCTAAGGAATTAAATCAGTAAAATTAATGGACGTGTATATGTGTGTGTGTGTGTGTGTGTGTGTGTGTGTGTGCGTGTGTGTGTGTGTGTGTGTGTGCGTGAGAGACGTTTTCTCTTCCACACTCATTCCCTCCCTGTAAATTCATTACATCTCTACACGACCTTTGCAAGCTGCTGAACCTTTCCATTTAATAGAAGCTGTAGAATTTGCTAATCACCGCAGTTCAATGACCCACAGCTCAGCTACACCTTTGACAGCTTAAACAACTTAAAAGGCTTCGCTAGCTTTAGCTGTTAACCTAGCATGGCAACCTCTCATTCAAAAATGGGTAACTTCAAGAAGAAGAAGAAGAAGAAAAAATAACAGTGGCTAAAGTGGCAAAATCGAGGCTTCAAAATGTACAGTCCAACACAAACAGGGTATGTCACAGTGTCTTATGTCCATCTTTCATATACAGACTGTGTCTCCACCCTTCAGGGACTTTGCTTTTTTCAGCTGCTCCCTTTAGCAATCACCACAGCAGATCATCTGTCACCCTATCCTTAGCATCCTCCTCTGTCACACCAACCTGCTGCATGTCCTCTTTCACTACAACTTCAACTCTGCCCCCTGCAGCTCGGCCTCCTGTCTTTTTATCAGTCCCGGTGTCTCCATACCATACATCACAGCAGATCTCACTACTATCTTGCTGCCCTCCTTCTGTCACAGATCACCTCTAACTCGTGTCTCCACCCACTCCACTCTGCCTGCACTCCTCTTCTTTGCCTTTCTTGTGCACCGTCTGTTGTTTTGGATGGTTGATCCCAGGTGTTTAAACTCATCCACTTTCACTACCTCTACTCCTTGCAGCTTCACTGCTACACCTCTCTCCCTCTCATTCACACATGTATTCTGCCTTGCTTCCACAGGCTTTCAATTCCTCTTCTCTCCAGTGCATACCTCCACCTCTCTTGGCTTTCTTCCACCTGCTCCCTACACTTACTGCAAATCACAATGCCATCTGTGGACATCATAGTCCACAGAGACTCCTGCCTGACCTCATCTCTCAGCCTGTCTTTCACCACCACAAACAAGAAGGGACTCAGAGATGATCCTGATGTAATCCCACCTCCACCTTGAACACCTCACCACTGTCCTCATACACACCCTGCATCACCCTCACATAGTTCTCTGCTGCTCCTGACTTCCTCATACAGTACCACAGTTCCTCTCCTGCCACCCTATCACATGCCTTCTCTAGAGCCACAACGACACAGTGCAAAACACTGTTGATGGAGAACTTTATACTTCTCCATCAACACTCTACAACCTGAAGATTTCTATAAGTATAAAGGTGCATGAATAAAAATGTTGTGAAAACAATTAAATATTTGGCACATTATACTCCAATCAGAATACAACACAATCCCTTAAAATGTTGTGTTCTTATGACCACATTAGTTGGGCATTTCAATACTGTAAATAATCATTTATATGCATCTCAAAGGTCAAATGATCAAATATAGAGCATTTGTTTTCTTTTAACACATAAGCCCTGGTGGGTGTTATGGAGTTACAGATAAAGATAGACTCGACATAAACAGAAGAAATTAAATAAAGGCTGTGCATGCGCTCTTACATTCCCCACACAATTCACACAGAATGTGTTACTATCCAATTCTGACATTTAAGTCCTCTGTATGTTGCATGCTTGCAGAGAAGGCTCAAAACATGGCCGTGTTGTTAAAGCTCCTGCAGCGTACACCCACCCATGCCCTCTAATCACCCAGAGCAACTGAAAATAGGAAATTGTATTCATCAGGAGAGAAAACAAATCTTACACATTTACTGTACACACTAGAATGCCTAATCTTGAATTTAATCATGGAAAATTGTGTTTCCAAGACCCATGGCTGAAAATCAATAAAGAACTGCCTGAACCTTTCCCTTTTACAGTTTTTAGTTTGGCCAAAAAATTGAATATTGTGATATACCGATACCGAAGTTAACTGTGATCTTTTAAAATAGAATTTTATGTAATATTTCAATCATTTCAATAAGATAACATGACACAATAATCTGAGTTAAAGATCAATATGCATGATAGCAATGTTATATGTTATATATATTTATTATCCCACTTGTATCATTTATGTGGTCTGGTTTTAACAAAACAAATACATGCATGGATTCTATCACATGATGATAGATCTGCATGATTAGTTCCTCCTTAAACAAGCACTAAGGTTTAAAAAACAGGTTATGAAAGTGACTTCTGTGGAAGTCTATTGCAGTGCAGACTAAAACCGCACACACATGCGCGCACACACTCACACGCGCGCACACACACGTCTTAGCTCACTCAGCTAATCAAAGAAAACTGACACTCACATGAACATGTCGCTGAAGTTTTACTTCCTTGCACGTAGCACAAAGCCAGAGACTGTCTGAGTGAGCCACGTTTTCAGTAAAGGAAATGCTAAATTTGAACTTCACTGGACTATTACCTGAGATATTCTCACATGGCTGAACGCTAGTGGACTCTGTTTAGTCTGGGACAGACGTTACACGGCAGTGTTTGCTTCTTTTATTTTTAAACGAACAAGTTGCTGCAGACAAACTGACACGAGATGTTCTTCCCAAACAAAGATAATCAAGATTCTTCAGCAGAGCTTCATCTCCCGAGGGAAATCTATCCCAAATCACATAAATCAAATGCCATCAATGCCAAAAACACTATTATAAAGACATTCTTAGCCTGGAAATACAGCTGGGATGCACAAATGTGCACACAGGACAGACTGGAGATAAAGAGATATCTGTGTAAACACTGCTTTCATTTGCTCCTCTGTTGTTGAGATTATATTCACACGTCATCACAATATCAAATATCCACAAGGAAGAGTGCCATCAGGGGAGGAAGTTAGCTTTTATGTGGTTTCCTGTCCTGTCAGTGTCCAGCTGCCACTTAAAGTGGAAATACAGGCCGACTCTGAGTAGGCATTTGGTCAGGAGAGCAGAACCAGATGAGAGATCTCAACTATGTGCAGTAACAACAATTACTGGAGAGCTCGGCTGACCACAGAAGTTTCAGCAAACCTACAATAACTGTGTCCAGGCAGGGAAAACAGACATTATCTACAGACGGGTCACGCACTTTCGAAATAAAAGGTGAAAAATGGAACCAATTATCTATCTGTAGGTCCAGTTTTCTGCTAGATCTATCACTAAATTGATGATATATTATATTCTGTACACAAGAGGAGACAACTAACCAAAAAGGCAGCCCTAAAGCATCATTGCTCAGAATTAGTTTGTATTTGTGCATGTGTGTAGGCGTGTGAAACCACTGAGGTGGTGAGAGTTCGTGAGAGTTCATGAGAAGGAACCCCCCCCCCCCCCCCCCCCCCTCCTTTGGCGCTAAATAACAGCAGTCCTTTTCTCT
>VUQK01001310.1:3504-13720 GCA_015106715.1 Bujurquina vittata | reverse complement strand
GTGGAGGCTGGGGAAACCCCGGGGGGGGGGAGGGTTCAGGAGAGGGCCCCCCCCCCCCCCAGCACTGCATTTGTGCACTAATCGACAGCTTTGTTTATCATGTCTGTGCTCTCATCAGTGGATGTGAGCTTGTGTTTTCCCCTTCCGCTTCTTCTTCTTCCTCCGCCTCCTCCTGGTGCTCTGTCCCCAATCTTCTTTCATCTTAGGCATAATTGCCTCAGTATGTCCAAGCGGGAGAGAAGGTGACCATCACATGCAATACAGTTCTGCATGGATGGTGGCCTATTCTAGTAAAGCTATGTGGGATTATTATAGGCAATATCAAAGTCTAATCCAAAAGCAATGATACAGTACAAAGCACCACAAGTTGGTTCTGTAGTGGATGCACGATAAAGGCAAAATGACACATGACAGAGCAAAGTGACAGGGGGCGACTGCTCTATAAAGACAGCAAAAGATGCAAAGACATGGTGAAATATCTTTGCTACGTTTCCTCATTAGCTGCACTCTGGCTTGCACTCGTCTACATGACACAAGTCATTATTTATAACTTGCGTGAAAAAGTCAAGCTACAGATAATTAGTTCTGTGGAGTGCCTCCTAACTAGCTGCATTATTAGTGTTTGAACCCTTGGACCCTTTGTGATAAAAATCATTACACTGGCAGGCAAACAGGAGAGGAAGGAGAGAAATGCTGACCGAGAGTCATCATACCAGTGATCTTTCAGTTTTAAAAGGGAACTTGCAGACTCTATTACCGGCACTTAGGGGGAAAAAAGAACCCAACATGAAGTTCAAGCCCAGCAAACAGCTTCTTTATAGATAGCAGCATTTAGCAGCTGCTCAGAGAAACATTAGCTCTGGCACCCGCTGAGAATTTGAGCACCCAATCTGAAGGGTAGGAACATCTGAAACGGGTTTTGCTCTGTTTTCTTTTTTTTGGAAAAACTTTTAATATCTTGTGCGAAGAATACCAAACAGCATGAGCGTGCGGTTCTCGGTTCTGCCGATTGTTAAAACCGCACTCATGGGTTTTAAAAATGAACCTTTTTAGGAGGAAACAAGAAGCAGAACTGGAAGAGAAAGCAGCAAACACAGGTCCTGGTGCAACATACTTAAATTCTCATAATGATGATGGAAAGTTACTCTAAAACGGCTGCAGCCTGTGCATCACTATCCTCTCCTGTTTGGCCTCATCACTTTCTTGGCTCCACTTGCTGATTTCTCCCTTCATCTCCTCTCTACAACAGGTTTTAAGCTCTGCCATGACATGTGACTGCACTAATCTCCCCATCACCCCCCACCCCCCCAGCTGCAGATTTGACACAAAGCTTTGTGATTTGGTGCATCAGTCAATGATGTGATATGCCAAGCCGTTGACTAACAGGGAAAATACATATTTAGATGCTAGACTACACTGCCACTGAGACTGTGTGTGTGTGTGTGTGTGTGTGTGTAAAACAGTTAGCAAACAGCAGCACAACAGCACAGACAAAGCAGCTGCCTCTTTTTGGACTTAGGTACAGTTAAATGTCAGAGCACATGACTAAAGATACAAAACAAACAAAAAAAACCCCACAGCATAGCAGCACTGAGGGTTTAATGAGCAAGTCCAGATATGGCATTTTACAATATCCTGTACTTTGGCAACCTGCTACCAAACACGGTGAGAGCATGCAAACTGATAATGTTTGTGGGAAGTTATATACAGTATGTCTGTGCATCCCCACTCATCCTGAACAAAAGGGCAGCCGCACAGGGAAATGTGGGTCAACCGTTCACATAGAAGAGGTGGCAGATGCTCCTCTGAAAGAAACAAACAAACATGCATGTGGGTACATGCACCGAATACAAACGTACAAACAGGTTCCCTGAGCGAGAGAACAAAGAAAACAAAAGACACAAAAGGTGAGCAAAGCAACTATAATGTCACCCCCCCCCCCAAACACACACATACACACTCACATAAACGCATAGCAACCACCATTACTCTGATAGATGGCTGTCTCTGTTCATTTTGGTCTTCATTCCTTTCTCTCATACACACACGTAAAGAGACACATTCCTAGCAAATCTTTCATCACTCTGCGACTGCAGCAGAAAGAAGGCCTCGCAATAGCAATGAACACCACTTCCTATTTATTACCCCACTCCTCTCTCTGCATGAGCCTTTTATAAGATCAATTATTGTATGTATGTATATATGATGTAAGCGACATTTTTGATAGGATGCATCTGCATTCATCCCAGAGTGGGAGCTGCAGCAGTGAGAACAAACAAGGACAACAATAACATCAGTAAAACCAACAAAAGCAGCATATCTATACACAGAGCAGCAACATCATCAAGAGCAAGAATCTGTACCTGAATCTTCATCTTCCAACAGGAATTCATGCCTGGATCCTGGAGCCACCTCACCTCTAGTTACAAACACACACAACCACCAACCCCCACACACACACACACACACCCTCACACTGACAGTGGTGGTTCAGGGAGGTTACATGCCCCCTCTATAAATCCTTGAGGTGAGCTGAGACGGAGAGAGACACACCGAGAAGGAGAGGCAGCCAAGCCTCGGCATATGAGGAAGTAACAATGTCAGCCGTCGCTGTGGCGACTGCAGCTACCTCAGCAGAGCGCAGAAACAAAGACAAACAGAGGAAAAGATAGAGAGAGGGATGTCAGAGGGAGAGCGAACAAGTGCTGCCCTACATTTCTTTAAACACACACACATACACACACACCCACATATACAAACACAGAGGCTGAGCTGCTACCGCTGCCGCTGGCTCGTCCAGGCTTGCTCTCCCTCTCTCTCTCAGACACACACACACACACACATACACACAGAGTCTGTTACTGCTACTGCAATCCCATTGGCCGAGCTACCACTTCCTCCAGCTGATCTTGATGAGCAGTGGGGGAGGGGCAAAATGTTGTTCAATCATTCAAGAGGGAGGTGATGTCCTTTAAATAGACTCCCTCTGCTCTGTACACTGGGCTTAACCTAAAAGCACCTCCCTCTAACCCTAGTTAAGCCTGTCCTCCGCCAGCACACTCTGACATGTACAAAGCCTCCTCCCTCTCAATCACTTACTGTTTTAAGACAAAGACTCAGCCACCAAACCTATTATAAGCCACTATCACTGTCCACCAATCCAAGAGGTCGTTACTACCATCTCTCCACCAATCCCCAGCTGGCAGCAAGAGATGCAAGGTGGAGCAGAAACGACAGAGGGTAATTTATTACACACATCCTCACAGCTGCATTCAAGGACAAAGCTACAGCATAGCAGAATCACTCAAATAAATACCAGGGCATAAGAAAGCCACTAATAAACACATCTATTAAACCTTAAATACAGCTGTGACTTACTTAAAGTAAGAGCAAGATGCAATAAATTTAGACATGAGAATGCTGGTTAGGGTTAACAGATGCACAAAATTGAAGCATGCAAATATCTCATGTTTGCCACCAGCAGATCAAATACTCCATGCACAGCAAAAAATCCCACGTGGGCCATAAAATTAAACTGTGGGTCACTCTGGAGTATAAATTCCTGCTTCATATAACATTAACTTAACCTACTTTAACAGTCTCACCTTCCCTAGGGGGATCAATATTGATTAAAGTGTTGCTAAATCGACCTTTTCTGGACTCGTACCTTGAAGGCTCAACAACCTCAGAGCCTCTTTAATGAGAATGAATGATTTTGAAGTTGTGTTATAAATTATCCGTTGTGTGCAGAGACATCTAGATAATGTGTTATTTGAATTGTCCTATAGATTTCTGCTTTGATTTATATTATTCTTGTTTTTTGTGTTTCTGCATTATTGTTTTGCTTTACTCTTTCATATATATATATATATATATATATATATATAACACACACACACTGTATATGCATGCACTTTTTCGTTCTGATAAATTATTTTGAAGGTTAAAAAGTGACTTTTCTCCAGTATGGTCGTCTCATAGTTGGATATTCCAAATATGGTCATCTCAGGCACACAGCTCTCACTGTGAGCACAGGAGCTCCACCCACCTACTGTTCAAACCTTCTGTTTCCAACGAGCAGCCAATCAGCAGAAAGTTGGTTTATGATTTACAAATGTGATGAACCTGACTACGGCAGGCTTGTTTCTTGGTGTTTTGTAAAGTCTGAAGTTGCTCAAGTTGGCCTTTCATAGGAGATGTTTGAAAAATGTTCCAAACATTTCCAATGTCATTGTAAGTTGCAGAGCGCTGTGCTCTCTCAGGCACCATGGATGACGCACTAGGCTTACTGTACTATGTAAAGAAAGGCCAGGCCCTTTGGATTGTATAACAAGCTAAACAGCACTTTACCTTTATTGAGTAACACTGCGTAAACAGCTTTGGCCTCCAAATACAGTCTTAGGGCAGAGTCCCTGGCCCCACTCATGGACTTTGGCCAGTTAACGCAACAGAGAGATTTTAACTTCCAAACAATAACAGCTACATCAAAGCCTTCACAGAATTGCATCAAATTTTGAAAAAGGAAATTAAATTTACTCAAAAATAGATTTAGATACTTAAACTTTACTTGTTTGCTTCTATAGCACTTCATTTTAGATAGAATTATTATACTTCTTACACCTCTACAGAAGTTAGCAGGTTGAGATTTTACAATTACAATACAATGTTAAACACAATTTGACATAACAGTTACTTTTATATGCATTCTTTAATGTTTTTGCACTATGTAAGTGTGATACTGACGTGCCAATCAGGAATCAACAGACCCCAACCGATATGGGATTTTTAAGACCAATACCATTATTTGGTGATATCTGCAATTTTTTTTTCCTCCCAGACAAAATAAACACATCTCTAACACTTGTTACGTGTAGTTTATTTACTTGTTTAGGTTTTGCCCGACTGCTCAGATCTGCTGATTGTCATTTGTGCAATTCCAAAAAAAACGAGTGTTACCAACAGGGAAGTTGCAGAGTTCCCTCTGGTGGACAAATTATGCATTTTAACCACTAATAGCGTGGTTAGGTCTTCTTTATTTTGAACGTTTTATTTAGTTATTAAAAATGCAAATACCAATAGATAGAAATAGCTAATATCAGCTACTGATAAAGTGGTCAGGCTGTAATCAATAATAAATCATCAATTAATAGTAAATGTATAATTAAATGAATAGAATAGAATAGAATAGAATGCCTTTATTGTCACTATACAGGATGTACAATGAGATTGGAGGGCCACTCCTGATCAGTGCCATAAAAAGAAAGTCAAACTTCCTAAATACAAAATATAATCTAAAAAAATATACAGAAAATAAAAGTGCATTGAAATATACAAAGAGAAAATGCTATGACAATATATTCTGAAAGCGGCATATTTTATAACAACTGCTTTTCAGTATGTTATTATTGAGAGCTCTTTTTTTGCTCTTTTTTTACTCAAATAATATGCTTAAAGTAGGACTTTTACTTAAATCTGTAAATAGTACTTATATTTCAGTGCTGCTATACTGAGTCAAGAATCTGAATAACCTCATGCACAACTCTGACTTTTTCTTTAGATATCTGCTGATTCAAATTTCCAACCTGAGACAAATGCTCCATATCCCCGAGGTTTCAAAATACCCACTGTATTCCAAATTATGTCTAACCTGTTTGATCATTTTCCTGTGAATTACCAAAAGGCTAGAGATTGTACATAATAATGTAACTGTAGTCAAAATAATGAGAAAAACTATTTGATGTGGTTTAAACTTGTGTAACAAACGAACATTCCCACTTTACCAAATCCTTTACAGTTTTCCACTGAAACTGATATTTGATCATCCCATATTCTCAAGTACATCAAAGCAGAATAAAAAATACAAACCACCAAAAAAGGAGCAAGCAAAAACCACACTTTCTAAATGAACACTATGAAATTGGATCCAAGACAGAGTTAGGCTATATGATGGAGCAACAAGAGCAAAGCAGAGTTCTGTGAGGAGGTTTGTATAATGAACTCCCAAATCCATTCAGAAGGGCACGGTTTCTAAAGGTAAAGATGATGCATTAAATTTACAGCACATCATCACAATGTCGCCATTCTTGTCACTTCAGCAACACTAATCTTTGCAAGTTTCAAGACAAACTAATACGATTCAGCCAAGCACCTGGGAAGAAAGCAAGATAAAGATGAAAAGCTTACAAAGCCAAGTTAAGAATGGGCTGCAACTGTCAGCTGTGAGATGATGTAAGTGCAGCTTTTTCTGGCCAGCCAGCAGCTCGTTCACATTGACACAACATGAGGTGATGACCTTTCAGCACAGGTGTCAATAAACATCAAGCGCAACTGACTCATAACTATATAATTAAAGCCTCTTCAAATGTAATTGGTCAATGGAAATTAAGCTTGAAGCTTTAAAATTCAAATATCACACAGATTAAAGACGGGACAGCAAGGCCATACAAAGTGAGAGATGCAAGAGAAGAGTAGATGAAATATTAGAGAGTTGGATGAGGGGGTAAAGACAAGGCAAAATGTGAAGGGACAGAGAGAGAGAGACAGAAAGCGGAAAGAGAACTTTTGACAGCCTGATTTCTACAGAGGGAGAAACATGTCAGATATCCCGCTGGGCGTGAAATTGAGCTGTAATAGCCTTTTCACTTCATATTCAAATACAGTCATGCATACTGATAACTACAACTCTACAGCTTGTATGTCTGCAGCATCAATCAAATCTACCTCCAATTAAGAGAAACAGACAAGAGGAAGAGAGGGAAATATAAAAAAGGGAAGAGACAGTCCGTTAGAAAAGTCTCTTTAGAACTTCAGATTTTTTTCTCTGCTTGTTTAAAATTCTGTAAAATGTCAAATAACTGCACAGGGATCCCTTACTACTTATCTGGTGTAACCATATGCAATGCTTTGATCTGGAGCTTTGCTGTTCATTTACATATCTCTGTATAATGCAGCAACGGGTTGTTTCTGTGCATGGTGTATTCATGGGACATAATCTCCAGACCAAAATACACAAGCGCAAACATTAAGTGGGCCGCCACTGCGGCAGTGCAAAGCACAAAGCCATCAATTCACCATCCCAAAATACCAAGTGGCTGATGGTAGCAGCTTTATTGATTTGCAGCTCTCACCACTACCCACTGTCTTCTTGCCCCCTATCTTGTCATCTTTTCAATTTTGACACCCAATGGAGCACATCTATCCCAACCTGTGAAAGCCAGTGGAGATCTGCTGAAATGGACCCCTGCTGTGAGGGCACGTGAGCGTCAGCCAGGCGGATGGCGGCGAGTGGAACGAAACTTTAAAATGACCTCTTTATGTGAACCGTACTTTGAAAAAGCTATTTCTGTCCGGGCAGTGTGGCAGAGATCAGACTGTGGAGTGTGCCAGTATGCGGCCGATTACAGCGTTAAACATAGACAAAACAGCATGCAACACTCATGCTGGTGCCAGCATGACACACATGCAAACAGTATTTAAAGAGAACATAAAAGCTTCCATGGAAAATGTAACTGCAGAAAAAAACCCCAAAATAAACAAAAAACAAAACAAAGCGAGGGGCTTCAATTAAACTGCACCAATTTAAAGGCAATTTATTACCTAAATATGACTAGAAAGAAAGACACTGATATGCGGTAAGGCTCTAAGCTTGAGGACAGTAAGCAAACAAAACAACATAAACAAATTAGTAATAGCAAGGATAAATGTAGAACCTAGGATCAGTGTACTGTCAAAGTGTTGTCAAAGCAAAAGTCTTGAGATGCTCCTCATTTCTTTATATTTTGCTAGGAAAATGAGAAACAATTTGTGTTTTCCTTTTGATGAAGACGTTTTTTTGTTTTATTTTTTTAGGCCTGCCATTTCTTTTTTGTCCTCCACTTGTCCAGTTCCTTTCCTTGTGTGTGAGGACACATTGTGCACCAAGCCAATATACATTATGCCAAGTTTTTTGCCATTAACACTTTGAGAATCACCTTGTTGGTGTAAAAATATTATGTTATGTCTGTCAAACTCTGTTATCTTTGGTATTTTTCATAGATCTAACAAACAAAATGGGAACAAATGACTGGTTCAACGCTTGAATGATCAGTTGAGATCAGTGATAAGAAACAACAAAAAAAGAAAAGAAATCCTCTAAAAATGAGCAGGTATGAGGAATGAACTGAAAATGAGTAAAAAAGCAGTCAGTGTCCTACTGTAAGTAAAACTTTGAAAGACCTTTAGAAAACCTGGATAGACCACTTAAAAAAAATCCAATAAAGTCTGGCTCCTTGGAAGAAAAATAGAAATAAGAGGTGGCTCAAGACTATAATCCAGAAAAAAAGATGTTTATATCTTGTTGAGTAATTGGGTCATCACAGTAGTTTGTCCAGTAGAGCAGCTCACATAACCTTAATAACCTTAATGACAAAGTTTCTAACTTTCTAAAGATAATGATTAATTTAAGTATATGCTGATGTACATACAACATTAAATGTTGTCTCTTTTGGAAGATTAACTGATCTAGGAAGTGGAGTCCCAGACACCACTTCCCAGATCAAATTAACTGATCTAGGAAGCCGCACTTCTTAGACTTTTCCTAGTTAATCTAGGAAGTGGGGCTTAGGTGGAAAATGTACACTGTTTTATAATCACTTTCTTTGTTTTATAAGCCAATTTTGCAATCATGTCTCAAATAGACTGTAAAACTGATTTTTTAAAAATCTTTTTAGTTTATATGGTGCTCCCATGATGCATAATCCTATTAAAGCTGTACAGTTTTTAATTAATTTACCTCAATTTCACACAAATTGTATTTCTTCACGGCAGTACAGGACTGGAGGAGCTGGAAGTGACAGACGTTTGAAAATACAGCCAATTTTCTCCAGGGTCTGAGCTGCTACTTTTACGACAGACATGTTAAATTTTGTGCAGCTTGATTCTCAACTAATCTGTCCCCAGTGGGGGAATCTGAACATCTCACAATTCTCTGTGAGCACAATCAAGAAATGTCAGTCGTGATGCCAAACCTGACTGTCTCCTAGCATTTCCCTGCTGTGGCCTTCAGTACTGATCAGAAAACCTAAATATCACAAATGAGTCACTATCATGGTGTAGAGCAGAACAGGCTGTACTTACCCTCAAACATCCCTTAGTTATGCTGCTATAGACCTAGGCTGCAGGGGCGGGGGCACTGAATGCAGTGAATATTTCTTTTCATTCACCTCTTTTCACTCTGTTTATACACCACTTATCATTAATTAAGTTAATTAATTAGTTATTAATCTCTGGCTCTCTCCCACACTGTGTTTCTTTGTTCTGACTCTCTCCCCTCAACCAGTCACGGCAGACAGCTGCCCCTCCCTGAGCCTGGTTCTGCCTGAGTTTTCTTCCTGTTAAAAGGGAGTTTTTCCTTCCCACTGTCACCAAATGTTTGCTCATAGGGGGTCGTTTTGATTGTTGGGGTTTCTCTGTAATTATTGTAGGGTCTTTATCATACAATATAAAGTGCCTTGAGGCAACTGTTTGTTGTGATTTGGCACTATATAAATAAAATTGAAGTAAACTTAGGAAACTGTTATACTGTCTATCACGATTATACTATCAGAGCAGCAGCTGTGGTATAGTGACAGTAAACAGAGATTACATGTAAATGAATTGTAATGTATATGATAAAAACTAAATGAACAGGAAGACAATCATAAAGTCCGATTCATATTAAAATGGACTCAAGAGTTTTAATGCATGCGGAGTGTCTGAAGTTCAGGGGGCTGCTTTATTATAATCAAAAGGAGGAAACCATAGTTTCCTTAGCTACCTCCTGGCTGTAGCTCAGGAGGTAGAGCAGGTCACCCACTGATCGGAAGGTCGGTGGTTCGATTCCTGGCTACTCCAGGCTACATGCCAATGTATCCTTGGGCAAGATACTTAACCCCAAGTTGCTCTCCGACGCTAGCGTTGGAGTATGAATGTGTGTGAATGTTAGCTAATTAAAAAGCACTTAGCTTACTTACACATGGAAGTGCTTGTATGAATGTGTGTGAATAGCGTGAATGTAAACGTGCTGTATAAGCGCTTTGAGTGCTCAGTCAGAGTAGAAAAGCGCTATATAAGAGCTAGTCCATTTACCATTTACTCATTCCTTGTTGCGTCCTCGTATTGGTGTGTCGTCACTGCTGTGTGCTCCTTGTTCTATGCCACGTTCTTATTTCATGCTATGTTCAAGTTTAGCATTGTGTAC
>VUQK01001308.1:2743-13445 GCA_015106715.1 Bujurquina vittata | reverse complement strand
TAACTACAGGAGGGTTCAGGATCACCTGATCCAGCCCTAACTAATAAGCTCTATCAAAAAGGAAGGTTTTAAGCCTAATCTTAAAAATAGAGAGGGTGTCTGTCTCTCGAATCCAAACTGGGAGCTGGTTCCACAGAAGAGGGGCCTGAAAGCTGAAGGCTCTGCCTCCCATTCTACTCTGAAGTATCCTAGGAACCACAAGTAATCCAGCAGTCTGAGAGCAAAGTACTCTACTGGGGTGATACGGCACTATGAGGTCTTTAAGATAAGATGGTGCCTGATTATTCAAAGCCTTGTACGTGAGCAGAAGGATTTTAAATTCTATTCTAGATCTAACAGGGAGCCAATGAAGAGAAGCCAATATGGGAGAAATGTGCTCTCTCTTTCTAGTCCCTGTCAGTACTCTAGCTGCAGCATTTTGAATCAGCTGAAGGCTTTTCAGGGAGCTTTTAGGACAGCCTGATAATAATGAATTACAATAGTCCAGCCTAGAAGGACTAAATGCATGAATTAGCTTCTCAGCATCAGTCTGAGAAAGGATGTTTCTAATTTTAGAAATATTGGGCAAATGCAAAAAAGCATTTGTGCAATATTTGTTTGTACATATTTGTTTAATGTGTGCATTGAAGGACATATCCTGGTCAAAAATGACTCCAAGATTTCTCACAGTGTTACTGGAGGCCAAGGTAATGCCATCCAGAGGAAGTATCTGGTTAGACAACATGTTTCTAAGATTTGTGGGGCCGAGCACAAGAACTTCAGTTTGATCTGAATTTAGAAGCAGGAAATTAGGAAGTTTCTTGTGTTGCACACACTGAACAAATGGCTAATGCATCAGGTGGACTACTGAAATTATTTTTTTTAAATAAAAAAATGTAAAAACAAATAAATAATAATAATAAATAAAATAAAAATAAATTAAAAAATGAGTTCTTCATTGAATATTGCTGCATGTAGTATTTAGTGTACAGCACTTCATGTGTGCTTTAACAGCAGTTATAGAGATCGTTGTTGGTCTGCCTCTCGCCCCCATTATAGGAAGTTATGAACCTTTTCTGTACACGATACTTCTCCAATCTCATAATCAGTAAAGTTTAAATGCAGAGAACTCCTGCTTCTCCTTTATGAGTTAGTGTTTCTTGTATTTTTAGGTGAGCTCTAAAGGGCAGGTGGTAGCTGCTGGGACACACAACTCCTCGTCCTTCTCGCTGAGCCCAGCGCTGTCCTGGTCCCCCGTGGCCTGTGTCACTGTTTACGCCGTCCTATCTGATGGCGAGATTATCAGTGACACTGCACGTGTATCCATCAATCAGCACGTACAGTAACTTGCAGTTTTATCTCATTGTTCTAATAAACAGTACTCCTCTTCACGGTCCCCGTCATAGTCTGTGGGCGTGCTCTCCTCAGGTATTCTTAAACTGGAGCAGTGAAAGGGCCCAACCAGGTGAGCAGGTGTCGCTCACTGTGACTGGCCTTGAATCCAGGTCTCAGCTGGGAATCGTGGTAATGGGGACGCACGAGGATTCTCCGCAGTCTGATCCGGACTTTAAAGTGGAAGGGGTACGACAACAGAAAACTAAATTCTGCCTGTGTGAAACGCTGATGATGTCTGCAGACAAAAGCATGAAATTTAAACCTCTAATCAAAAGGTCGCCTCTTTATATGCCGCCAGATTTTCTTCATTTTGTCGTCCGAGCCTTCTCAGTCTGTAAAAATATCCCTCGGCACACTTTTCCCAGTTAGATGCTGCACAGTGATCGCTAACCAGCTCGTCTGGATGTAACCGATCTGTGTGCTTTGTTAGGAGGTGACTCAGTGTTCTGCATGCAGGAGCCGAGGGTGCTGGGTACTGTAACAGTGAGGAAACAAAGCCTCACCTTTTCTCACCTCCGAAGCTCTGGCAGCCTCTGTGTGTGTGTGTGTGTGTGTGTGTGTGTGTGTGTGTGTGTGGCAGCATCGATTATTTAAAAGCTGAGATCGCCTCAGGTTTCTACACCTTACATCACACCTGACCGCTAACACCTGCTTCTGATTTATTGTTACCTGCTGTTCTCGCTCCTTTCCCACCTCAGGACTGTAATGTTAGGGTGCTGACCAGTGCGGGGTTATATAAGAGAAAGCAGCCTGTAAATGGTAAATGGCTCTTGTTTTGTAGTTCTTCACCACATTGACTCGACCCCTCATTTGTTCAGCTATGAATGCAGTCAGATCTCTTTTCTGTTTTGGGGCGGCGTGCAGAAGGACCGGCCTCAGAGGTGCAGAGGTACTGGAGCCACTGGATGGATGGTGCTGAATCTTTGCTGTGGTTAGACGCTAATGTTGGGTAAGGGCTGAGAGGAGTCAGCTGATCGTATCAGTTTGCTGCATGTTGCTATTTAAGGCACAACCTGCTTCTTCCTGTTTCTCTCAGCGATGAGACGTGGACGAGTGAGAACATAACCGTGCCAGATGGTGTTACTTCTATGAGAGCTTTGGCACTGGTGCTGTCAGAGAAGCGGGGCTTGGCCTTCACTCCTGTGCCACAAACGGTAACAAAGCAGCGGCTGTGAGGACAGGAGCTCGTCTGTCTGCACTGAGACTCTGAGGAATTCTGCTCCCCGACCTTTACTAATCATTCCTTATGTCGTCTCACTGACAGCTGACTGTCTCCAAAGATTTTTCCCTGTCTCTGGTCGTCCCGTCACACCTCATCAGAGGAGAGGAGGTTGTGTTGGAAGTGAACGTCATCAACCATTTGGAGCAGGAACTGGATGTATGTAGGACACACTGTGGCATTTTCTAGCTGAGTTAGGATGAGATTGGCAAATCATCTCACTTCTTTAGAAGGAGATCTAAGAGTCTCCCTGTCAGATGAATTATTTCTGGCACAACATATTTTCCATGTTTTTAAGGATTGTGCTTTGCTGTCATACATTTCTCTCCATATGTAGGTCATCGTGCTGCTAGCGCAGAGCAAATCCTTTGAGTTTGTGCTGGCACAGCGGAAGGATGCGTCTGTCATACACGCTCAAAAGCTCACCGTAGGGAGTCACGTCTCTGCTTCGGCCCTGTTCCCTGTAAGGCCTTTGGCTCTGGGTCAGGTGGAAATATCTGTGGATGCCGTGTCTGCAGAGGCCTCAGACAGACGCGTTTGGAGAGTAATGGTGAAGGTAGGTCTGCCACCTGACATCTGTACATGTTGCTCTGTGGGGCACAGTTATCTGATCATAACAGCGAATTGCTTCCATGTTGCTGCAGCCCGAGGGAGTTGAACAGTACTTCTCTCAGACTCTGTTCTTGGAGCTGGAACCGGAGAAATCCAACCGCTCCAGAACCGTCTTGTTCTCCTTTCCTCCGGATGTGGTACCTGGCAGTCAGAGGGCCCACGTGGCACTGGCTGGTAAGGTTGTTGTGCCGGCGGCTGTTCATGCGTGCAGTTTGTTCGCTTTGAGCTAATTAGGATTGTGTAATTTGTCCTCACGTTTTTCTTGTGTTTAGATGGCTATCTCGGGTATATGCACATCAAACTCCGAATTCAGAGTGCTGAAACATGGGAATAATGGCGATCAAACATCCTGAGTTGGCCTGCCCCGTTCACACTGAGGGGCATTATAATATATTATCATGCTAGAAAAGCAAGCATTGGGGTTTTGCTGCTAGAGTCAGCTCTGTGGTTCAGTGCTTGTTGGGTTGGTCGGCTGCAGGATGAATGTTTGCTCTTGCTGTAACATATAATTTCAGCTACTGCCCTGTTGCACGTGTTACAGCAGAGCTGTCCTGTCTGCTCAAACATGCTGTGCAGCATCTCTTATCTTCTCCCATGCAGGTGATATCTTGGCTTTGTCCATCCACAACTTGGGTTCACTGGTTCAGCTGCCGGTTGGATGTGGGGAGCAGAACATGATCCACTTTGCTCCAAGTGTGTACATTGTCCAGTACCTGGATGCTTCAACTCAGGATGATGGCGAGATCAGGAGCCAGGCTCTAGCTTACATGATGGAAGGTTAGTTGCCTGTAGATGATCCATGAACACCACGGAGTTTATGGATGTATAAGAACATCTTCTGAGGGCTAATTCCAGCCCATTCCAGGATTTGTCATAAATTCTTGTTTGTACTGCTTGTTTGTGCTGGAAGGTTATCAGAAGCAGCTCTCCTACCAACGAGATGATGGTTCCTTCAGTGCTTTTGGAAACAGTGACACCTCTGGTAGCACATGGTGGGTCACAAGGGTGGTACATTTTCACAAATGCCTTCTCTAAAATCTTAAATTGGCTTCCTCTGATGCTCCTCCTTCACTCATGTCTCCGCTCTGTGGATCCAGGCTGACAGCTTTTGTAGTCCGCTGCTTCCTCCAAGCTCAGCCCTACATGCAGATAGACCAGAGCGTCCTGCACAGGGCCGTGACTTGGCTCTTGAAATGCCAGGGGCCCCGGGGGGAGTTCAGCGAGGTGGGCAGACTGATCCACACAGAGATGCAGGGAGGTCTGGATAATGGCCCGGTGGCGCTGACCGCTTATGTGCTGATTGCACTTTTGGAGAACCACGCCTACGCAGTGAGTGGGGGGACATGTATTTCAGTAGAGAGGGCTAATTAAGAGTTTTAATAGATTCAGAGACATTTTGTTGAGCTTTTGTATTTGAAGGTGGGCACATACTGTTAAAACAACAATGATGCTGTATCTGCTTTCTCTCTGTGAAGGACATGTACCAGGAAAATGTGTCGATGGCCATAAATTACCTGGAGGACAAAGTGTCTGGTGGTGTGGTCAGTAACTACAGCCTGGCTCTGGTGGCTTACGCTTTAGCTCTGGCCAGCAGTCCTGTTTCTTATAGCGCCCTCCATGAGCTCAGCAATAGGGCAGACTACATAGGTGATTCAGGCTTTTGTCCTTTGTTCTGATGCTTTTTATAAAAGAACCGAAGCAGCAGCGAAAGAACAAACAGCAGCCTTCCATCAGTCACTGTGTGCTTGTTTCAAGACTTATTTAATGACGGTGTTAATTAGCCTGCCATTATTCTCTTAGATGGGGTGATGATGTGGAGTTCGTCTGCTGGCCTGAGGTCACATGACCAGAAGCCGCACGCGGCACAGATCGAGATGGCCTCCTACGTGATGCTGGCTCACGTTCAGCACGGCTCTCTTTTTGACGTCATTGCACTGATGAAGTGGTTAAGCACCCAGAGAAACCATGCCGGGGCCTACAGAACGACGCAGGTGATGCTGTGAAACCGGGCAGAACGAGCCTGCTCGGTTCTGTCAGAGTTGTTTCCGCTCTTGCCAGCCATGGCATTGGATCCCATAAATGTCTGAGCCAAAGTTGGTGTTAATATTATATGCTGGTTACATTTTGTTCCTCAGGACACAGTGGTAGCTCTGCAGGCTCTGGCTTTCTTTGCAGCCTTCAGTGGCGCCAATGCCATTAACCTCAGTCTGGACGTGTCTTCGCCAACCTCGTCGTCACTGTTTCGAATCAACTCCACCAACTATCGGATGTACCAAAGCCAAGAGGTGCATTCATTCGCCCTCAGTGAAGTTAGATGGTTGATGCACTGCAACTGAAATTCGTTGAATCTCCAATTTTGACTTCCCATTTCTTAGATTAGTGCTGAAAAAGATCTGCATCTAAAAATCTACATGGAGGGAAGAGGCTTTGCCATGTTTCAGGTGCAGCTTTTCTCTTTCTGTGACTCCATTTCATTAATTGTTTGATTACGATTTGAAACGACCCGTTGCACAGCAGGGATGTTTCCTCCGACGCGGTCAGCTCCACACACAGTTTAACCACCAGAGCGTGACCAGAATTATTGGATGGCAGCAGCTGTGCATGATTACATCGCGCATTATAAATGCTAAATAAATGAAAATGCTGCATGATAATAATGGACCCCAAGCAGTTAACATCTGGGATGCAGACTGTGTCTGTCTGAACTCAGTGCATCCAAATAATCACTCAGAGGACCTTCCACTGTCCTGTTAGCGTTCATCCTGAATGTTCCTTTTAAACAGGGTTGTTCTTGCAGGACTCTAGCTTTACGCCCTCAATCGAAACTCAAACATTTTCTCCTGTTTCCATGAATCCGTCCAGTTGAACGTCTTTTACCACTTGGAGAGCGGAGCTTTTTCACAGAACCTCCAAAAAGCCGCGGACGAGGAAGCTTTCTCGTTACAGATCGATGCTGCTGACGACAGCGAGCACAGTCACATGACACTGTCGATATGCACAAGGTGAGCGCCTCAGTGTACACTGCATTTCAGTTTGCTTTCATTTTGATATATGCCTGTTTTTATGGTATCATTTATCATAATTTGGTTAATCCAGCCGCAGGGGGGCTTAACCTGAGCCGTGCCTCTGATGCACTCATTTCTAATTCTCACCGGGATGAACAAGATTAGAAATGAGTGCATGAGAGGGACGTCTCAGGCTGAGTGGCTTTGAAACCGAGTCAGAGAGGCGAGGCTGAGATAGTTTGGACATTTTCAGAGAGGGAAAGAGGATAAACTGGACAGAGGATGCTGTAGATGGAGCTGCCAGGCAGAGGGAAATGAGGAAGACCTCAGAGGAGTTGATGGATGTAGTGAAGGAGGGTTGGAGTGACAGAGGAGGATCGTGGAGCAGGGCGAGATGGAGGCCGATGATGATGCTGTGGAGACCCCTGAAGGGAGCAGCTGAGAGAAGATGATTTATCATTATTTAGTTATGTTTCCGTTCATCTTAAATATTCACTTTTGTCCTCTCCAGATTAAAGGACAATCAGACAATACCTCACACAGGTATGGCTATACTGGAGCTAGGCATGCTCAGCGGGTTCACGCTCTCCAATAAGGCTCCTGTCACAGCAGCAGTTATCAGGAAGGTGGAGGCGTCACCTGAGAAAGTCAGCCTGTACCTGGATTCGGTAAGCGGTCTAACAGCATCGGCTTCTAAAACTCCCTCCATGTTATTAGAACCAACGCATTGCCTTTAAAAATGATGATCACAGTGGAAGGAAGCAGTTTGAGTTACGTTTTGATATCCAGATACTTTGGAGACTCTACAGGAAGCAGGACACTCAGCATGTTACTGTTTCTTCTACATCTGTCCAGAGGAGCTACTTAAAAATGAATAAATATGTGTATTTGTATATTAATATATGTGCAAAGAAAAGCTCTGATTCACGTGACTTTCTAAAGAGTTTTTCCTCAGAAACGTTTGTGCTGTGGATCAAACGCATCACACTCAATGGTGTGAAGAAAACGATGGTTGGGAAAATGGGATTTAGCTTAACTTTCCTCCCACTGAGGAGCAATTCCGTTTTCATGTGTGCTAAGCTGTTTGTGAGCTTGAAGCATTTTCGCCCCCTTCATCTTTTTAAGCCCCACAGTGGATCACAAGCATTTATTTACTATATTAAATGAATATATGTGTTCATAAAATAGCAGAGAATTAGGGAACTGTGGCACTCTGTAACGTTTCTCTTTGCAGCTCAACAAGTCAGAAGTCTGCATCGCGCTTCCTCTAGTCAGAAAGTACAAGGTGGCCCGTTTGCAGGACGCTGTGGTGCACGTTTACGACTACTATGAGCCAAGTGAGCACCGCTGTGAATGATCTGACAGTCCAACGTCTTACGACTGTTTTATGTAAACTGATCATATCTTTTATTTCAGCGAGAAAAGCAACAAGCACGTATAATTCCCGAGTGCTACGCAGCGTGGACTCCTGCTTCTTCTGTGGATCAAACTGTGATGGCTGCAGGCCTGCAATCACCATCGCCATGTCTTCTTCGCCGTGCACCTGCAGCTTAAGCTGCCTGCTCCTCGGAGTCACTGCTTTCCTTTCTGTGCTCTGATTAGATGGATTTAAAAAGCACGCGTTAATTATGCACTGGATGGATGTTTCTGTTGTCTAAACTTGCTGTTTGACTTATTCTTTGTGTAGTGCACCATGCCCCTCACTGTTGATGTCTTTGGGATTGTGGAAACTTATATTACATATACTGCTTTGAAAACAATACCATCTAAAACAAATAACTTTAAATCTACAAGGATTCCTTGAGCTTGGAAAAACAAAGCATTAAATAAAGTATTTCTGTAGCCAGTTGTCACAAGCTTTTCCACACGTCCTGTTGTCTCTGTTCTGGTAGAAGATGCTGACATATTAATGTGCCCGAAGTCACATAAATGCTAAAAAGGATTATTGTGCAGCTCTGCAGCGTTTTTCTGGCTGAATCGTAGGTCTAATATTTTTAATCCCTGTTGATTTACAGTTTAACAGCCTGCTGAAAACCACCACGCTGAGTTTGTAGATACATTTAAAAAATGGATCATTTGAAGTGGAGAAGTCAAATGCACACGTTTAATTGATCTCCAGCGACTGATCAGGTTTATACATTAAACATTAATGTTCCTGCAGTGTGTCCCATGTTCTCAGCCCCAAATCACGTTAAAGTTTGATACATTAGTCTCTAATAAACTTTCTACTGATCATTTTTATAGTGGCAGAAGTTCACTGTGAAGCTATTACCAGCAATATCATGATAACCATGGTGCACTGTTTCCTTCCTGGTCCCTAACTCCCATAAAAACCTGAGATGGATGCATGCAGTGCCAAAGAGATGAATGTGACCTTTGACTGTGAATTGGTGAATTATTCTTTTCTTTTTGAATACACATCTGATTTTTATGGGTTTTAAAAGGCTCACCAGCCTTTTAAGTAGTATCCCTCCAGGGACAATGAAGCTTTTTGTTCAGAACCAAAGGCAGCCATGGAAACCAAAGCATTAGATGTTCCACAGAAAGGAAATGCACTCAGATCTGGACCTTCAGCTTTTGGCTGTGCACTCTGAGGCCGAGAAGTTCTTTCCTTGCCTTCATTCCTCCAAAGCTGAAGGGAAAACTGACCGCTCCTCTCAGATCATTCGAGTGGAATCTAAGGTTTGTGCAAGCACATGAAAAACTAGACTGCTCCAAAAATGTAAAGAAACACCTCGAAAAGGCATCCATCCATCCATACACCCATCCATCGATCTGTCCACCCACTCATCCATCCATCCATGTACACGAGCAGTGTATTTGTGGATAAAGTGAGGATGCAGTGTGACGACCCCCCGTGCTCATATCTGTTGCTATTTTAGGTCATCATACATCATCATATAAGCTACAGTAGCTAAAGTGTTGCAGCACTTCAGGAGCCTAAAGCTCCAAAGCTGCAGTTCTACGTGTCCAAACACTAGATGGCAATGTTGGTATAATAGTGATGGTTTAGGCTGAACCTCAACCCCATAAACATTTGTCCTGCACACTTTACATTAAATGTAATATTACTAATAAAGTCAACAAGCGCTCATTGTGATAGAAAAAGGCGATATTAGAAATAATACTGCTCAGAAGAAATGTCTCCTGTGAGCATTTTAACAAAGTTACACCATGAAACTACAACAAAATCAAAAAGCTGCATTTAAATAACTGTTTCTGTGTGCATGCTTTAAGTGTGCGTGTGAGTATGAGGGATAACTCCACACCCATAAAGGTCAGAACGAATGGCCGAACGGCCGTGCTGTGGGTCAAGCTACAAAAACAGACCATCAGTCGGCAGCATGTACAGCGCCCATGATGTCATGAGTGCCTCAGGCCTGACGAGTGCCCGATATCCCCAACTGACAGATGGCTTAGGTTCATTCATTCAGTTTAAGTTTAGTAGGAAGGAAAGAAGCATTTAATATATGGAAGAGGATTTATGCCCTTATCAGAATTTGACCACGCCTGGTTGTGAGAGAAGTTTCTGGAATCCATGTTTTGATCCTATCGTGGTCAACAATGAGCCCCACATTCATAAATCAGGTCCGCTGGGTCTGATGGCACTGATTAATATTCCTTCCCTACCAACACGGAGATGCAGATGAGTTAAAGTAAATAAAGGAGATGGTTATTTATGAGCTCCATCTCCTGATGGGAGCTGATACAGAGGCTGCTGGCCTCAGTGTGACAGGAGTCGGGGTGGAGGGTGGATGGAGGATGGAGGAAGGCTGAGCTTTGCTCACATCAACCACACATTTTTTGCACGACTTTTGTTTTCTGTCTTGCTGAACACACTCATCAAAATGGAAACGTTAGATGACAAGAACACATATTTAAGTGTAGCAGCCATGTTGCTTTGTATACTCAGCAGTGGTTGTTATTTGATATACCATAATATTATAATGATAAATTACACAATAACGACTACGTTTGTGACCGCTGTTATTCACTTTGGGATGGTGTGGTTAGGAATCGCTTTATTCCAAAAACAGACAGAAAATTGCTCCCCGTGGCCGAGCTCCAGATGACATCAGTAGGAAACAATCACCATTAAAAAACAAACAACAGCATCATATGGAAAATCGCTGCTGTTGGTGTTGTGAGGGGAATCGGGGGGGTGGCAGCAACAACAGAGATGAATCAAATCTTCAGCTTCCCGGTGGTGCTCCCTCGGTGATTCCCCGTGTCTCCGCTCACCAGAGCGAGTCATGGAAAATCTCTCTGCGCTTCCTTCCCACCCATAGTGAGTGTGTATTTACACAACCCCCACGTTACCCTGAGCACGGGTAGATAGATCCATGTAAGAGAGCAAGCGGGGGGGAAATCCTGGGCAGCAGAGCAGAACTGCAGGTCCACTTACTGTGGCCCCACCCACATCATCATGATGTGATCCTCTCAGGTAAAGGTGATTATCAGACTTGAGGAGTCTGGTTCATACTTTGTCACC
>VUQK01001305.1:5939-21093 GCA_015106715.1 Bujurquina vittata | reverse complement strand
AAGTATTCAGTTTAGTGGTATTGTTTTTTGGCCAGTTTGTCATAAGGATATAAAAATGTGTGTGACTTTGTTGTGCGTGAGTGTGTGTGATCTGTCTGTGCTGCTGAAACGCTCGTACTGATGGTCTTTTCTGTAGCAGCGACTACCAGTCGACCAATGGCCGTGTGTTATCTCAATAAAGCCTGTTATGTAATAAAAGATTTCTGTGCGTTACACCAAGTGTTGTGTGCGACTCCCTTCTTGCGTGAGGCTCAGCTGAGCGCCTCTGGGTGGTGTTCCTGATGTCCCTGTTTTGACTTGCATAGTACCGACCATATGTACTTATTTCCCTATGTCAAAGATGTAAAAGCAGCAGCAGCTAATATAGGCACGATTTTGCATCCGCGTATGAGGAACCTTCCTGACCTCATTCCATTCCCATCTAGCTGTTCTTCCTAAACCAGCTTCAAGCCCGGCCCATCCACACGACGCGGGGCGGGGACTTGGTGAGGGTGCGTTCGCTTTCCTGCTCGGTGTTTGGAGAGCGCAGGAGTGGGAAGCAGAGGAGAATTGAGTAACATAAGATCAGGTAAAACAGGGAGCCTAGTGAATAAAAATAGGAAGCTATTAAAGCTATATTAAGGTTTCAGCTGGCGCCACTGAACTCAAGTGAAATGTACATCTAAAAGTACGTGTGCGTTTTCCTGAGATTACAGTCTGTGGAATACACTACTTTTAGTCAAGTATTTAAAAATGTGTATATATAAAGAATGTGAAACTAAATAGAATGAAACCATATATCAGCTAAACGGATATAGGCCATTACATCAGATGGGACTATGTGTGAGTGTTTCTATTACTTTTAAAAATGAAAATTCAATGTTCATGCTAATACATCAGGAGCAACTTGTTATAATTAATACTGATATGTCAATATGCTCATTTTTTTACATGTATTAAAAGTACAATCTGAAAATATTCACCTGTGCCACAGACAAGGTTTTTTTTTAAATAGCTCAGACCATATTTCTGTCAATTCCCATCACTTCAGAAGGAACTACAGTGCATTATACTGGGATTTTTTTAATTTATTTAATTCTGTGGGTAAACTGGACCCTTTGGTAATCCTGTGCTTCGCCAAAAAGCTATTACAGTGTGTTTTGTTTTTCTTTTGCTTATGTTGGTACCTAGACTGTAGTCAACAGGATTTATGAAGGGGTTATTCATAAAATGAAGAAATTACCTGTTTTATGACTCTGTGTTTTACATGTTCAGAATCAGAATGCTTTACTGATTCCAGAGCGAATTTCCCCATCAATCCAATCCTTTTTGGACACTTAAATATCTTTATAGAACTGTGACGTTATGCCAGTTGCAATTTCTGCTGCTCTCTTGGCCAGACCTGTCTTGAAAAATACATTTTTAATCTCAATGAGACTTTTAACCTGGATAAATAAAGAATATAAAAGTCATTTTGCTAAAAAAAAGTGATTGCTTCAACCATGGGACAGAACTTTTCTTTCTGGCTCAAAATGACTTGATATCATTCATGGGAGTCATGTTTGATAGATTATAGAGCAGTTTAAATTTTGCCATTTTCTTTTCGGGGGGGGGGCGCTTTGACACCTCCTGACCCAGTGTGAATTAATCTTCTACGAGAGCTGAAGTAAAAATAAATCCACCTTTGAGTCGTCACACAGGAGAAGACAAACCAAACACACTCGTATGTTAAATTATGCTAATCTGCTCTAAATAGCACACGTTGTGCCCAATGAGCGGCTTCATATCTCGGAGCAGTGGAGTAAATTTGGAGGTGGGTCCTAAGCGCTTTTTCCTTTTTTTCCGCTTCGTGTGTATGTGTGTGTGTTTTTTGACCAGCTGAAAATGGCGTCTCTGGTCTTCGAGTCGTTCTAACTTTATCGCACAATAATAAACACAACAATATACACAGCTGTTACCCCATAACATGGAGAGAAACTTTACGGGGAGGTTTTGGACGCTCTAGTTGGGAAACATTACTGTGACCGCTGCGCCTAAAAGGAGTTAAAACGCGGAGGTAACGATAAAGAAGCTTACAACTACCGCGTACAGAAGCTAATGGCAGCTAGCTAGCGTTAGTGATAGCGGACGACTTACCGATTGAGCTAGTTTACGCTAGCCGATAAGGCCATTTAAAAAACGACAGAAAATAGACACCGTGGTTTTGGGTATTTGTTTTAAAATGAAGCTGTGCTTATAGGCAGTGATCTTTGTACAGTGACGCATGTTGAACGATTATGCTGGTAATTATGTGTGTGATGCTAACCATAGCTTTCTGCTAAAGTAACTGTTCGCTAACGTTAGCAGGGGCTATCTTAGCTGAGAGGGGGTGTGTTTCTGTCCGATTTCATGTAAAAACAAACTAAGTCAATCGGGCTTAGTTGGATTTTCAATCGACGTGACCAGAAACTTGTGTTTCTCTTATAGCGATAATGGAGGATTCTCATACACGGTACAGCAAGCGCCTGGTAAGTTAACTTCACCCAAGTGTTTAAATCCCCAGATCCGTTGTTTTGTGTTAGCAAGGCGACTTCTTCGTGTTTAATTTGTTCCTTTTTTATTTATGGACACAAAGTAATTTATTGAACAAGAATTTATGGGTTTGGCTGGGACTGCCCGCTTTTCCTTTTGGACATTGTGTTCACGCTAGTGGTCCCTTTTTGTTTTGTGCGGCACCCTAATCATGATGATAACAACGGCAGTGAACCTGTAAAGGTTCTGGGTTCAAGAAAAGGTCAAGTTCAGTGTATAAATTGACAGCATTTGTTCTGTGACCCTGTTTCACCCCCTTCCCTGTCGCCGTAAAGCAATAAACTCCAAGCTTTCCATCTGCGGTTTTTACTCAAAACATTCTACCAACTGATACCAGTTATTCCAGTGACAGGGGATCAAAAGATAAATATTAAATATACTTATATTAATTAAAAAATGCTTCGTGTTATTGCTGATTGGTATTTTTGTTATATAAAACCTAATAAAAGCTCACATTCAATTGTTGCCCAATTCTATTTTTATTAATTTCCTTTGCTGCTTTTATTATTTTTATCTGGAAGCATTATCCTGGGTTTTTTGCGGAATATTAACTTGTTTTAGTTTCATGTTAATGAATACAGTGCTCCTCAGTTGTGAAAGTAAGGAATATTAAGGTTTAAATAAAACTACATTTATTGTGAAGAGATGGGGGTGGGGAGATCTAAGGACTGGATTGCTGTGCTTCATCCATCTGTCTTGCCAAGCAGTGCTGCATAGGGAGAATGGCAGGAGGGGAGTTAAAGGGGGGCAATGTGTAGCAGATTAACCCCTGCTATTGTAATACTGTATTGTTTGTTTTCCCACATGAACTGATTTTGTATCTGGCTAAAAGATCTATTTGGATTGTTTCCATTTATCCAGGCCTTTCCTGAAAGCTTTTGTGCTGCTATTAAAGGTAGTTTTAGTTTCTTTTTTTAATTGCTGGGTATAGATACTACTATAGCACACTACTATAGATAGTAGTGTGCTGCCCATGAGCTGATTGTTTTTTGTTTTTGTTTGTTTGTGAGATAACTTTATTATACATGATACAGCATATGAAAACTATGCTAAATTTTATTTTTACTTTTTGTATTTAGTAAAAGTTCAACACTGAACAGGTTTCATTTTCTGTGACTATTCATTTTCTGTGACTATTCAACTTGAAGATGTCAAAGTGTCTGCTCTTTGTATAATTGTGGTTTAGTGGCCATTCAGATAATTAAATGCTCGTATCACATTTGTAAATGATTAAATTTCTGATACAAAGCTTTAGTAGGCTGACAAGAAACTGGTTGATCACAGTCCTCACAGGGTGAAGACAGGAAAGTCACGAGTATTGCTAACCCCTAAACCTGTGTGTCTATGTTGAGCAGGGGATTTCCCCTCACACCCGTCAGGTTTGCTGGTTGAGACAAAATAGCGCCTTGTTTATTTGGCCTTTATGCCCCAGAAACTGTTAAATAAACAGTATTTTCCAGATATTGGTTTGAGAGAGATTTGCAGACAGTGACGTTCAGATAAACTCTGGAAAGACTGGTTGTTCTTCTTGGTGGATGGTTTTTATACACAGCTGGGATTCTCAGTCTGTATCGCATAATTTATGAAGCCTTACAAAATTTTACTATAATCCAATTTTTTCCCCATGTTACAAGCCCTTAACTGAAAATGTTCACTGAATGAAGTTCAATTTCTGCATGTTTTTGTTTAAACGGCCTGAATCCTTTATATAAAATAACCCCCACAGCTAATTTTTAAGGGTTTGAATAGGGAACTCTTCTTGACTAAAGATAGTATGACCCAGAGTTTAACTGAAAACTGCCTTATGCCCTCAGCGTACGGGAACGCGACGCCGCTATCAGGATGATGGAATCTCAGATGATGAAATTGAAGGAAAACGAATGTTTGACTTGGAGGAGAAGCTGGATTGTAGGAGATTTGGCAATGACTTGATCAAACATATGGAGGGTAAAGGTGAGGCGGCAGCAAGTATATTTAAATTTTTTAATAACAGGATCTTTTGTGATTACATCTAGAGCTTTGTAAGGTGCTGTTTTGTTTTTTGTTTTTTTGTTTTTTTTTCTGTGACCTGTTTGCTCGATAGGGTGTTAATTGGCTTTGCCAGTTTGTACTGTTTCAGTTTTGTTGTAAGTGGGCTATTTATAAATGTCCTGTTTGTGTCTTTTGGGCATATTTTTGTCTTTGATGTGTGCCTCTCCTTTTTAGATTTCACATTTGAATACATCCAGAGGGAGGGACTCAGGGACCCTATTATCTTTAAGACTACTGATGGCCTTGGCATGCAGTAAGAGACTGATTTGACTGTTTTCACCACTGCTGACATTAGAAAACTCTATTCACTGTGTGTCTTCCACCAAAGAAGAGTAAAAGTGAATTTATACCCCTCTTACAGAATGCCGGATCCTGATTTTAGTGTGAGTGATGTAAAGTTGTTTGTAGGTAAGTTCCTTTTTTTTTTTTTTTAAATCCCCATTCAGAGTAATTAATTTGCTGATGGTCACAACCCAGCCTCAGGGGTCACAGGCTAGTGTATTCCTAATGCCAGTCCCAAACTTGGATAATTGGGAGGGTTGTATCAGGAAGCACATCTGGCAAATTTTTGCCAAATTAAACATGGGTCCATCCACAGTGGCAGCCTTTGTGAGTAAAAAAAAATAAGCAGCCAAAGGTACCTTTATCCAATAGCCAAATTACTTGACTGTTAAGTTACCAGTGGCTATGGCTAATGATAAAATGTTAGAGCTAGGCAGGAAACATGATCAGTCCTGCCTGTCTGTAATATTATAATAGATGGAGTTGATTTAACAGGATACACAATTATTTGTGTCTTAAAACTGTCATATTTCTTTTAAAGTCCCAAACTGAAGTTGAGAAAAGTCTACCAGCATTTAGAAACAGTGGCAGCTACCCTAAAAACTTTATTTGATCAACAATGAAAATGTGAAGCCAAGTCACTAGAAGCAGAGCACTACCCTAGACAATCTAAAAATATAGTCCTTCTCTTAAAGTATTTTCATATAGAATAATGTTAATATTTTTGTACTACATCAGTCAATTTAAAAATGTCACTGTTATATTTCTTTATTCTAATCTTTATGGAAAAAACACCTCTTATTTTTTATTAAGATTTTTGGTCATTTATTTACACCAGTTTTATAGAAAATAGTTTTGAGTATTTCCATGGGCATTGGTATCAAGCTTGAAATTCTAGCATTGTGACAATCTGATGGAGCAATAAAGAATTGATTTTTAATTTTGCAAACTGCCCTGCCCCATTTTGCCAGTTCAATTCCAGCTAGAGATTGGGATTGCATCAGGAAGGGTGGGAAAATTTGTCAAATTAAACATGCAGCGCTACCCACTGTGGCGACCCCTTGTGGCAAGCGAATACCTGACAGTAGACTTCAAACTCATTCTGTTTTTCAGTCTTTAGATTTTTATTTCATTTTTAAAAAGACAAACAAACCTAAGATTTGTATGAATAATAAAGTTTCTTTTATTCCAAAAGTTTGTGTATTCTGCAAAACGGTAAAGGTCATAAAATATTCCTTTAAAAATTGAGTGTTACACACTCTAAGTACTCTAAGTAAAGAGTATCAGGCTGTTGAATTTTGAGTTTAATGCAGTGATCTGAGTTGACATTAATGTGCTTACAGGTAGTCGACGTATTGTAGACGTTATGGATGTGAACACCCAGAAGGGAATTGAGATGTCAATGGCTCAGTGGCGACGATACTACGAGACGCCCCCGTCGGAAAGAGAGAAACTCTACAACGTCATCAGCCTGGAGTTCAGCCACACCAGGCTGGAAAACCTGGTGAAACGACCAGCTTCTGTGAGATTTTACAGTTTCACATATCACATTTACAGATCTACATATAGCTTCATATGGTTAACTGTATTTGTTACAGCAACTGTTATGGGGAAAAAAAATATCTAAAACAACATCACCACCTTTAGTTATCGGCCAGCTGTGGTGTGTTTTATGCAGAAAGTGGTGCCAGTCATCAGAGTGGTCTTGGGTTTGGTGCTGAAAGTTTGAATGTATTCTTCTGTATTACACAGGTGGACTGTATTGATTGGGTGGACAACATGTGGCCCCGTCATCTCAAGGAGAGGCAGAGGGACTCCACCAATGCCATCATAGACATGCATTATCCCAAAGTACAGAAGTGAGTAAATTAACAAAATGTAACATTTACTGTGCTGTAGTGAAACCATCGTTTCATGAGCTCTCCTACATCAATGCAAACACTACAGTGGTTCACCCCTAGCTATCAATGTTTTGTTTTGTCTGGTTTTCTTCACATTTTAACTTTGTGTTATGTTTTTTTAATTTTCAATCCTTCCTTCATGTCTCTCAGGTACTGTCTCATGAGTGTGCAGGGCTGCTTCACAGATTTCCACATTGACTTTGGGGGCACTTCCGTCTGGTACCACATTCTGCGAGGAGGAAAGGTAAGTCTCGGTGTTACGCCACACAAGAACTTTAGATTTAACAGAATAGTTGTTAACCTCGGTGAGTTCGACTGGCACATTTCTTTGTGCATGTTGGGTGTTTCTGCACAATTGTAACGCTAATCGTGAGGCACACATGAGGAGCTGTGTTGACCTAAGTGAATTTGTTTCTCACTTCACAGCCTTTACCAGCAAGAAAGGGCAGTGAATCAGGGATAACCTTGTTCACTTGCAGCAAAGAATGAACTAACCAGCTAGGTCTGCTGCTATCAATTATTTTATTAATCAATAATAATAATAATAATAATAATAATAATGCCTTACACTTATAGCGCTTTTCATGGTACTCAAAGCGCTTTACAATTTCGTGCACTATTCATTCACACCTCAATCACACTTGGTGGTGGTAAGCTACTAATGTAGCCACAGCTGCCCTGGGGCAGTCTGACGGAAGCGTGGCTGCCAATTTGCGGGTGATCAAGTTTTCTATCGATAATGATCAGATAAGTGAGCGGATAAGAAATATTTTTGTCTTATCAATGAGCAGTAATAAATATTCAAAAAAGAAAAAAACACAGGTCTTTTGAAATTAACTGCTCATTGGTTTCTATTTTAGCAATTTCAGTGTTTGTCGCAGTTTAACTGCATACATCTGTCAAAAAACTAAAACTCATATGTCCCATCATTAAATTAGTGATATGGAAATTTTTGAGTACATGTCACTAATGACATGCACTCAAAAATATGCACTAATTAATGAATGAAATCTTTTGTTGGCACACCAGAGGGAAGATCAGATATTGGAGTTGACATGCACTGCAAACTCATACTATGTACAGTGGGGGAAATAATTGTTTGATCCTCTGCTGAATTTGTAAGTTTGCTCACTTACAGTCTCTAATTTTATGGTAGTTTTATTTTAATTAAGAGAGACAGAATATAACCAAAAATCCAGAAAAAACACATTACATAAAAGTTATAAATTGACTTGCATGTCAATAAGTATTTGATTCTCTACAGCCCAGCCAGAATTCTGACAGAGTTGTAGAGTCAATTACTTTTATGTAATGGATGTATTTTATTTTTTTTTCTAGATTTTTGGTTGACATTCTTATAAAAAAAAAATAAGGCTAATTTTTATGTGAGCAAACTTACAAATTAAGCAGGAATAATTATTTCCTTCACAGTATGATGCATTTTCTCCCCCTACAGGTGTTCTGGCTGATTCCACCCACACCACAGAACCTGGAGATGTATGAGAACTGGGTTTTATCAGGAAAACAGGGAGACATCTTCTTGGGGGACAAGTGTCATGATTGTCAGAGGATAGAGCTCCGCCAAGGCAACACCTTCATAATCCCATCAGGTGTGTTTTGTAATACAGTGTTAATACATACAGACACTGTATACACAGTTACCTACACCTGAATGCTGTAAAGTTGGCAATTTTACAATGGGAGACTGACTGACTGTTGGAGCCAGCTTCACGCAGCTCTCTACCTTTGTCTGTAAAACCCTCACACACATGACCGAGTATCCTGTGTGTAATATGTTGTAGGGTGGATCCATGCTGTGTACACACCAGAGGACACGTTGGTGTTTGGGGGAAATTTCCTCCACAGCTTTAATATCCCAATGCAGCTCAACATCTACACCATTGAGGATCGCACACGGGTGAGCAGCAGCTCAGTTCACTATAAACTTTGTTGCAGTTACGCAATGCATGATTCAGGGTCTTGTGGAAATGACAAGAGGAGGAAGACATTGGTAGCAAACATTTCTCAACAACTTAACTTTTAATAAAAAAAAATGTTCAGTACCTAAGTTTTCTGACTATAGAAATGTGATGCCGGCGCTGTCTTTCTCAAATTTGAAACATGTATGCATCTTTTGATTCTTAGTAGAATAGTTTTATTTAATTTTATGCGTCAAGTGATTGTTAAGCAACTATCAACACAGCTGCAGCTTACTGTGACTGAATTGATAGTTCCTCTAGGTCATTGAAAATTCTGAAAATAAAATCACGGAAAAACGTGGTGTTAAAATTGTCTGAAAGATGGCTAAATTTGGAGATGGTGTTATTATAACTATTAGATGAAATCAAATTCAGTAAGGTTTATTTTGTAAAACAGATTTCAAGCACAGCAGCATGGAGGCATGCTTAGAATACCATCTGGAAGGCCTGGTTCGATTCCACCTCGGCCCAGGCCTCTTTATCTCTCTCTCTCTCTCTCTCTGTGGAGTTTGCATGTTCTCCCCGTGTCTGCGTGGGTTTTCCTCCGGGTACTCCGGTTTCCTCCAACAGTCCAAAGACATGCACTTACCTGAGTTAGGTTAATTGGCTACTCTAAATTGCCCATAGGTATGAATGAGAGTGTGAATGTGAGTGTGGATGGTTGGCTGTCTCTCTGTGTTGACCCTGCCACAGGCTGGCGACCTGTACAGGGTGTACCCTGCCTCTCGCCCTCTGGCAGCTGGGATAGGCTCCAGCCCCCCCACAACCCTGACCAGGATAAGTGGAAGTGAATGGATGAAATTTTCAAGCCAAATCTATACATAGAAATATAAGTTTATTTTGAGACAATGTCAATGCAGTGTCTGCAATCACACTATATTTCTCCCACTTATTTCTAAGAAGAAGTGAAAAAAACAACAGATGTGCTCCTCTGGTTTGACTGGAGTGCTACATAACCATTATTTAGTAGTTTTTCCTGTTCTTTTTAATTGCCATTCCCTAGGTGCCAGCAAAGTTCAGGTACCCATTTTACTATGAGATGTGCTGGTACGTCCTGGAGAGATACCTTTACTGTCTGACCAAGATCTCCCACCTCACCCCTGAATTCCAGAAGTACTCCCTTGGTATAGGTAAAGATGAATGAACTCAAACACTTCTAATTTTTCCCCTTTATCACAGAGGACACCAACATTAATTTGCCGTTTAATTTTAAATGCCACATCTCTTAAGGCTTAACCCCGGCTGACCTTGGAAACAATGATTATCCTGGGAATGATGCCTCCAATGGAGTTGAGAGTGATCCTGAAATTGTGGAAGTTAAGATCAAAGAGGAGGAAACTAACGAAGAACAACCACTTGAAGTTACCAATCCTCGGCCTGTGCTGACCCCCTTTGAGCTGGAAGGACTGTGGAACCTTTTAGGAAAACTGGAGGAGCTGCCGGTCCACAAAAAGTGTGTCCCTGCAGGAATTGGGAATGCTGCAGCCCTGGTTGAGGACATGAGGGTGGGTGTCACATAAGTTCCTTATGTGGATCAGTTTGCATAACAATCACGTGATCCACACTCCAGCCGAAGAAATATCTAGTGTATTTAGGCCAAATACTCTTTTTCATTTTCTTTTTTCTGTCTAGGCTGTCCTGAAGGAGTGTACCAATGACAACCCTAAGCTAGCCTACACTGGAGAGCCCATTGTCAGCTGGCCTGAAAGGGTGAGTAAACCATTTTTTTAAGCTTGCTGCAAATACATAGGAAATACATAGGAAGATGCTTCTGTGTGGAGATATGTCTGAGCAGATATGTTACATCTAGGATCTGTATGTTGCAACCTTCTATTTTATATCTGATGCGTATGTGTGACTCAATCATAACATTAATTTTCTATCACTTGCTTACTGTTCTTGTGTAGCCATCATGGTACCACCCTCCCACTCCCCCTGCACCTGTTCTTTACCGTCCTCGCTTGGGTCCCACCCTCCCCAAGCCTCTGGGTCAGAAGGCCACCAAACGCTCTTCCATCTCCGCCTTGAGAAGGAGACGGGTGAGGTGCAAGCGCTGTGCTGCCTGCTGCAGGAAGGAGTGTGGCAACTGCCAGTACTGTCATGACATGAGGAAGTTTGGCGGGCCTGGACGCATGAAGAAGAGCTGCATCATGAGACAGTGTCTAGCAGTAAGATTTCATGCTTATCATTGTATTTGTATATGCTAAGACAAATGATACAGCAGAAGATAACAAGTATAGGGCCACTAACCCAAATGTTACATATATCTGTGTAGGTTCTCAGTCATCCAGGTAATAGTAGTCTCTGGAGCTTGTAAAAGGGCAACTGGACGACTTTTTGTTTCTTGAAGACAGTTCGCCTCTCATCCAAAAGGTTTCTTCTGTTCTCTGAGAACTGAAGTGAAGAACCTGCTGTAGGTCCTCACTCTAATGACTGAATCAGAGAACCATTCTAAAACCTTGATTATACTCCGTTGTGGACACAGATGGCTGGAGACCCGACAGCCAAACAGTCATTCCTGTTAAACGTCTTTGAAGTCCACCAGCTGGGGCGAGTCTGCACAGTTCGGCATTTGTGGACCCATATTATAGTGAAAGTATAATCAAGGCTTAACAAGTGTGCTGTCAGCATTAGCTGTAAAATTTTGTCTTTTTGTCCACCATCTAGCCCGCCTTACCAAACACAGCACGGTGTGCCATATGTGGAGAGGGGGAGTTGGATGAAGCGAATCCAAGCACTTACTCCCTCATGGAGTGCTCTGTGTGTTCGCAGATTGCCCATCGACAGTGCATTAAGGTGTGTCTGCTTCAGAGCCTCTGTAGAGTATAAAGCTTTGGTGTTTTTTGCCATGTTCAAAACTGCATTTGTGATCAGGTTTTGTTGTTGCCATGTCAAATGTTTAGCTGTTGTGTTCCAGGAACCTGGCGAGGGGAAGATCAATGAAGACTTACCCAGCTGTTGGGAATGTCCCAAATGTTACCAAGGAAAAGGTTCAGCATCAGAGGTACCTAAACACATTTCTTACATGTACTTGCCCTTTGTTTTCTTCTCTTAGTATTTTAGTTCATTCATTCTCTAGGACATGTTTTTCCTTCTTTATCAGCCACTTCCTGTTGCCCTATAGTTGATGTTGATACAGAAATTAATAATGGCACTCCCACATCAGTCTTCCAGTGATGAGGAAAGTGGAGAGTCAGAAGGCTCAACATCCTTGCCACAGTCCAAACTTTCATACAGGGAAGGAATTGGAGTCGGTGAAGGGGCAAGTCAAGAGAAACGTAGCAGACCCCAAGGCCGACAAACAGCACCACCGCCTTCTCAGAAACTGCTACTGCAACATCAAGAGAGCCGCAAAAGAGCAAGCGTGCTTCAGCTCAGATATAAAAAGAGGGTAAGTTAATGGCTGCATCACTAGCTAACTGTTAGAGTAGCAATCTGTTCCAGTAGCTAACTGCTGAAACTCGCAGTCCGGCACAATGGCATCTCAGCAAGGAGCAGCGCAGGGGCGATCGATCCCTGGCTAGAACTCTGCAGTGTCTCTAACTTAAATACGTAACACTTTGTTTGCTGTTTCATAAATTATTTTTACCTGTAGTTGACCCCCCCCTTTCCAATTCCTTTTGTCTTTATTGCAGATGAGACTGGATCAGAGCAAAATCTTCAAAGTAAGCAGTGCACTTATTTCTGCAGTTATTCTGTATTGCATTTGACAGTCCTGCAATTGTGAAATGTGTTCAGTCAACTCTTTAAGATTTTATTTCTGCTGCTAAATGAGACAGTACTGCACAGATTATATTTTAGCTCTGGATTTGGTGTCTGAAACATGTCTTGTTTTATTCTTGTTTGCTTTTTACCACCAATCAGAAACGGTTATCTCTAGCTCATTCTCCAAAGCTGTTGAGCTCCAGGGTGCTGCCTCGTCTGCGCTCTCCAGTGAGCAGACTACCTCAGGGCACAGGCCGAGGTTCCACCTGGGCAAATGGCTCCTCTTACCACAGCAGTCCAATAGGAACTGGGACCTTTGAGGAGGAGGAGCAGCAACAGTCTTCCCATGGGCTGGTGCTTGTGCCCAAAGGAGAGCCCCGCAGAGGCAGAGGACGAGGTGTGAGGCTGCGAGGAGGAGGAGCGGGAAAAGGCATCAGAGGTGGTAGAAGTCATGCAGAGTTGGAAGAGGACAGTGAAGACAGCAGCAGCAGCAGCACCAATAGCAGCAGCAGTGACGATGAAGAAGAGGAGCGCAGGCAGAACAGTGGGAGGGGAGGTGATAAAGAGAATCAGCCACAGTTGAGACGAGAAGGACACGCAGCCAAAGAAAGAGGAGAAGAAGGGTTTGAGGTGGCCAACCAAAATGGAGCAGATGAGGATGACGAGGAGGAGATGGAGCAGGACAGTCGAACAGGGGACAGAGATGCAACATATCTTAATAAAGTCACACTCCAAAGGCCAACCAGAGCTAAACAGGACCCATCAGCCATTGTCCCCAAATTAGAGGCTATCGCCCCTCATACTGCCACTTCCACAGTACACAGCCAGCCCAGAGCCCTTGTCAGGCCCCCCATTAGAAATCGCAACCCCTGTCCTGATCAGCACTCACCACCGCAAACACGCAGTGGACACACTAGCACTCGCACTTCAAACTCAGAGAGTCTTGAGGCCTCAAAAAGAATGAGACTGAGTAGGCCAGCCAAACTGAACAATGGAGCTTCCTCCTCTTCATCCTCTGAGCTTCCCCATCTCCGCATCCCTCTGTCCGCACTGCAGGAAGGAGGGGGTGAAGCAGAAAGGGGGAGTGTGGGGAATAACCCAAGTTGTGAGAGAGAGGTGTGGGTGTCCGTCTTCCGCTACTTAAGTCGAGCAGATCTCTGTGTCTGCATGGCAGTCTGCAAGAACTGGTACAAATGGTAAGACCTCTTAACTAACAGTTCACTAATAAATCTCCACACTCACAAAAGCAATGGAAAACTTACAAAGACTAAGACTATCTAATTTAAAGGACAAATCCCTGACGTTACTTGTATCAGCTGCAAATGGTGTATGATGCAGTTATTTTTTGGTTAATGTGACATCTGCATATCTGCATCTGGTGCTTGTATTCAGATAGGCTTCACAGTTTAAAAGCTATGCAAACCTGAGTGGACTTTTTGATTTTGTAGTTACCGGTAAGCAAATGGCTTGTCTAGGTTTCAGGCCATGGGGGCAGGATGTGAACAATAAACATGTTGCCACCAAAAAAATATATGTATATATATATATATCGTAACTAGACATCTTTGAGTGCTGGATAAGTTTTGCTTTGACAAGGAAGTAGAAGCAATCTTGGTGGCATTCAAAGGGATTCAGATTGTAATACAGTCAATCTTTATTTGGATTTGATAAAAAGCCCGGTGAGACCTGTCCCCTTCTTTGTTTTAGTAGGCTTTCAGCCTAATAGATGGTTTGTTTATGTTTCATCAGTGGGCCATATATCAGCAAATAGAGAACTAGATAGCAAGGATGTGTTCTTTACATGTGTTTTCAACTGCAGGTGTTTAGACAAGCGGCTTTGGGCACGAATTGACCTGAGCATCAAGCGCACGGTTACTCCTCAGGCCCTGACAGGTATCATAAAGAGACAGCCGGTCACACTCGACCTTTCCTGGACCAACATCTCTAAAAAACAGCTCAGCTGGCTCACTGACCGCCTGCCTGGTACGCACACTCAGTTTCTCTCACAAAATTGAATTACAAGAGTCAATATAGATGTAAATAAATGCTACATTATTAACACATGGAAGGGTAATTCATTTTAGAATGTATTACGTTAAATACTATTTAAATCTTAACCATCTTACAGGGCTGAAGGACCTGATGCTGGCAGGCTGTTCCTGGTCCTCTGTTTCAGCTCTGTGCTCCTCTGGTTGCCCTCTCCTCCGTTCACTGGACCTGCGATATGCAGACGGAGTCAAAGATGCTCAGATCAGGGATCTAGTCACTCCTCCAGGTGAGGAAAAGTAGATGTACATATCAGTTAATTATCTAGTAATAGACTTCATATAATTTTCTGTCTTTCTCCTGCTTTCTTTTCATTTTAATTTTTCTTCGCTTCCTTTACCAAACATAAAATGTCTGCCTGCTTTCTTTCATCATCTCCGGTCCAGGCAGTGACAATCGAAGTCAGTTGCGATCCATGCAGTTTTTACGGCTAGCAGGCCTGGACATTAGCGACTCCACTCTGCGACTTGTGATCCGCCACATGCCCCATTTAACAAAACTGGATCTGTCCCACTGCAACAGTCTTACTGACCACTCCATCAATCTGCTGACTGCAGTGGGCTCGTCCACGCGAAACACGCTCACCGAGCTCAACCTCGGAGGTGAGAGATTGTTGAGAATTGAATGGGGGGGGGGGGGGTGGGGGGGGGGCTGGGTCTT
>VUQK01001304.1:3401-14658 GCA_015106715.1 Bujurquina vittata | reverse complement strand
AAGAGGAGGAGGGGAGAAAAAAAAAAAAAAAAAAAAAAAAAAAGCGGGGGGGTGGGGGGGTTTGGCAATAGCAACATTCGCCATCATCCCACACAGAATTATTCTATGTGATGATATAAATCTTATTTAATTATGTGATAGCGGTCAGGTTTGCCAGCCGTGATGAAAGGAGTGAGGTGTTCAGATATACCTGGAGAAGCGAGGGCTTTTTCAGCAACTTGGACAGTTTTAACACGCGGCGGCAGCATCGGTGCTAATCCTGAGAGTGTAAAAATCGAGTCAACACCCTGCCAGTGTTTATATAAGTCCACACTAGCAGATAATTCAACTTTTTTTCAACACATGATGTCCTAGATTCATATCTGGTATATTAGTGTAGCGGTAACAGCGATGCTAGAAGCAAATGACTAACAGGAGCTGTGGGGCCCACTGCCTGACAGCAGCTGTTATGATCCTGTTCACTGCCTGACGTGAGGGTGACTGCATAGATTTTAGTGTGAACAAATGTCTGTATAAAAAAAGGGGTGGGGGGAAAAGAAAGTGAGAGACAAACTTTGCAGTTCCTCTAATGGCCACTTGAGGCTCACACCAAAAGCGAGTCGATCCCCTTAAACAGTAATGTTTAGACTACTATTGGTTATGGTTACACACACAAGATTTTAATTTATACGTTAAATGGTGCCGTGACATCGACACACTAATGTTACCTGCAGAAGCTTTTAGATGCATTATATGTGTCACCAGGCGTTTCCTCACATTAGACATGTTGCCATGGCCAGATTTTTGTATTAGAAATAATGCGGAGAGCGCTGAGACTATCGCCGCCACTGCCATGTGCGTTTGACATTTTTCAACAAACACATACACATCACTCTGTTTCTTCCTCTAATCCAGATGTGCTCTGGTACCGAAATTTGGCACCAGCTGTTTTAATGTGAATTAGTACTTTATAGTACTGATGTAATTCAGATGGTACTCTAAAAGATACTGAGTTTGGTTCACAGCCATAGTCACAAGATTGTCCCAACATCCTAAAACACTGTGGCCCACAAATTGCACGGGGTTAATATTTTTTATCTGGAAATTTTTAGCATGATTTTGATCGTGGGATTTGTGACAGTGCAGGTTTCACAGAATACCTTTCTGTGAGTACTGGTGGCGTAACAACACCATGAGCTACTTTAAGGCATCTGCCATTTTGATTTCAGGCATGAAGCAAGCAGCAGCCTCCTGATAGCAGCCGCCTTCAACCACACATGGACGTTTCTGTTGTGGTTTACCTAGGCTTCCAGTGTGTCTTGTTACCATTTAGAAATAGTGAGTGTCTATTCCACCAGCAGAATGCTTGTCTTTTACGGACAAAATCAGCTAAAGCTCATACGTATAATTTTATTTCCATCCATCCATCCGTTTATTTTATTTTTAATTCAATTTGTTTGTTTACGAGCAGGTGCAAATAATTGTTTTAGCCATGTATATCCTTTCACTGCTATGCACTGAGGACTTTCTCTCTGCCCAGTTTCTGTACAACGGGATAAACAGGAAGTAAAATGGCTCTGCTGATGGTGTAACAGCCCAGCCTCCTAAAATTAATTCCATAAGGGGAGATTATTTCATTAATTAAACCTAAAAGAAATCACAGCTTCTGTGAAAGAAACTGTCCATAAGTTACCCCCCCCCCCATGAAACCACAACTTGTCTGTTGAAGTGCAAATGAAACAAATAAGACATAAGGCGTTACCTTGCGTGTTGGTAGGCGGATCGTTTCAGTCTTTATGCTAAGCGACTGAGCAACCTGCCAGATTCAGTCATCAGGAAGGAGGAAGGTGTTGAGGAGGTTTGTTTCCTGTCCCTGAACTAAGAGGGCAATCCTTAGCTCATAATCATGTTGATCCATATAACAGCTTTGTTACTTTACTGCTTCTCTTCTTTGTGAGAGCTCTCTTTATTCTTTATTACTCACTCATTATTTAATGCATGCATCGGCTCATGTTTTACTGCCATTTCTCTTCACAATGTCCAGCATCAGAGCCACTGCTTTTTAAAAGATTAGCTAATTTCAGAATACATTTTCACATTGTTTACAGCTTGCTTTAGCTACGCAGGAAAGAGGCAGATGCAGAGCAATGAAGGTGATGCAAATAGCAAACCCAATGGTCAAAAGACGTCCAGAGAAATGGAGCAAATGAATGAAGTGTTCTGTATTAAGATGTGTAACTGAGTCCAAAGTTATTTAATGTGTCACATATGCAAAAGCATATGAGCTGCAAATGAGTGACTGAGTCTTTGTTAAATTAATAAGCAGGTGATTCAAAGAAGGAACATGAAGATAAGAGGACACAAGAGGAATTATCCTGCAGCAGGTGCATCTCCCGGTTATTTCTCTCAGACACACGCAGAGGATTAGCTTTGTTGCACCCACAAAAGCACACACACTCAGGAGCATGAATCACTGCCTCAAACGCACACAAACACACACACACACGCTGCTGCCGTTAAGGCCGTGTTGATCGAAAATTACAGATGTTTCAGCAGCAAAACAATATTTTGTCTTCATTATCTCTGTGACGGAGCTGCAATATTTGACACAGCATTGAGGCGTCACAGACGGAGGAAAAAAAATGCAATACCTGCTGTGTTTGTCTGTCACATCAGGTGTAAGGGTATATAGATTGTTATTATGTGTAGCACTGTATTTATGCAGTCTTTACAGAATCAAGACACTGTTGCTGCATCTCAAAACCCAAACCAGAATCACTGTTTTCATCTGTGCTGCATCACCTTAAAATATCAATAAAGCCTTGGCAGCACCCCCGCTGCTTCGCCCTGCCGCTGCGAACACAGAAAACCAGATTTCTATGCTCTGTCGACCTAAATCCAGCTTTGCAAAACCTCAACTCCTACCTTTCCCATTCAGCCTTCTCAATAACCAACTCATCCTCCTCCTCATCCTCCCACTCGGCCTCATAATCCATAACGTTTTGTTTCGCTGCTACGCCGATGACACCCCGCTGCATCTCCCACGGAAACCTGATGATCCAAATAGCTGTTAGCTTTGTTAAGTACAGGATGTCCTCGGACTTCTACTTTTCTGATTTTTTTTTAACTGACCATCCCTCCACAAAAGCACCATTGTAAGGACACCACTGCCTCACAATGGTGCTTACAATAATTTAATTCAGCATAATAATGTCAGCAAGGCTAAGAGGGGCAGATAAAGATGGAAGAAAATATACCTGTGCATTTCAGATTTAGGGAAGTTTATTTCAGCTTTTATGTAACTGTGTTTTGTCTGGACTTTGTGTACCAAAAGAAACATCAAAGCCCCTTTGGAATTTATTGTAACATTTTACTGATTATTCTCAAAAATCTGAAAGCTCTGACCTCAGTGTATTTCTGTTCTGAGGCTTTGTGCTACCTCAGGCTGCTTGCACAACAATAGATCCAGCGTATAACCAGTCTTCAGATAGACATCAAAGCTCATTTAGTCGCACAAGGCTGTCTACTTCCTTGGTATGTGGTATATATTTGGGATAAATTGCAACCCTTTGCTCTGCTGAGCAGCTTCTTCCAGAACAAGCAACACAAGAGGAAAAAATTAATCAATTGGATGTTTCCTGGAGGTTACTGCAGCCTCTAACAACCCTTTTTTTTTGCTCACTTTATAACTTAGTTAGCAAATACAAGACGAAGAATCTGGTTTCCTTCTTGTTTTCAACAAAAAGCTCAGTAATGTACTTAAAGAAGTTAACTCTTTAGAGATAGAAGGAGTCCAGATTTCTGTTTTTAGAGCTACAAACAAAACTCTAGTATGCTGTCACCTTAGAACGATGATATCATAAATCTGCTGGTGAACAGAGCTCATACAGCAAATCAACACTAGTATTTATCTGGAGGTAAGTTTAGTAGTTTCAGGTCTGCTTCGCTCTAGCCAGTTCTGTCCTTTGTACTGAGCGTGGAGGATAGCAGGCTCCGGCTGAGAATGAAGAGAGGCACAAGCTCATCCCAAAGCAAGGCAAACGTGAAGAGTCCAGGCTAAAATTAACTCAAAATCTTAAGCACTGTGTGGAGCTGAGGGAAAGTCCAGTGATAACTCTCTGCGGATTCCTGTGAATGTTACCTGTAATATCAAAAACAGATCTGTTATTGAAATATTAATTCATAGATCAAACCTTTGAAACAAGGTCCTCATTCTACAATAAAGAGCCTGTATTTTTAGGTACTACTGTACTATTATTATTATTTAAATTGTCACCTGTACATCACCACTGGATCAAAATTTCTGCTCAATTGAAAAAAAGACTTTAACCCAGCAGCTGAAACCAAAGTCACAGGAAAATATTTACAGTGGTAATAAATCAGATGAAAAGCAGTCATTTCTGTTTCACACTTTGAGAAGTTGTCCCTTGCTGGTCATGAAAGAGTTCAAATTGAAGGCACTTTCACGTGGAAGCTAGGTCCACCTTTTGTATACAGTTTGTATTAAGGAAGCACAAATTCTCTCTTTTTGATTTGTATTGTTTGTGTTTCATTAATACTGTATATGGTGCATTGAATTTGTCTGAATTTAAGTACGGCATTTTTTTTTAAATAGCTAAATTACTTTTATTGAGGAGAAAAAAGTTTGCTGTCACGTGTACATTGAATATTAAGCTAAAATGAGAAGTATTAATTTAGGTTAGCGTAAAAGCTAAAGGGTGAACTACCTAGTGAATGCTATTTTACATAAGGTTAACAAGTTACATTGTGTTAATTATTGCACTTGAGGGAAGCAAATAAGCTGATTTTATTTTATTTATTTCTGGCTAGCTGGTTTCCCTTGCTTCTAAGCTGTGCTACACTAAGCTAAGTTAAGCTAATCAATGTATTTACTGGGTCTAGCATCACACTTAAACATTAGAGGTACTGATCTTCTAAAGAAAATATCCTTAAAACTATCCTTTTTAATTGACATCAGTCTAAGTAACAATCCACCCAAAGACCTCAGTGATGTTTTGCATTAATATTCATGTTACAGCCTTTTTCGCGTTTGAATTTGTTTAATTCAATTTGACTAAGATTAAAGACAAAACAAGGAAATACATGTGATTATTATCATTAGCTTTATTAATTCCTTCCACTGCTGTGTCACTGATGACAAAGTCACAACAGAGTATAAACGGAACCATTAGGAGAAAAATATTTATTAGGGTCGGTATTTTCTTGGTGTTGTGATTGCAGGGTCATTATGCGCTCCCTAATGAAACAAACCAGCGGAGAGCCTCCATCTCGGCTGTAGCCGTTATCATCGCCCTTCAGAGAGTATAAAAAGGAAAACACTTCAGCAGCAGGCTAATTAAAACCAGAGAGGTCTGGATGAGGAGGCCAAACAACCCACACAGGTGGCGGGCACGTCACTCTGTGTGTGTGTGTGTGTGTGTGTGTGTGTGTGAGCTGCTGTAGCACATAATGTTTATGCATGTCTGTATGGGTGTGGGTTTGTGTGAGTTAGCAATTCATTTTTCCTACCCTCTTTTTTTTTTGGTGTGTTTGTATGTGTATATGTGTGCCGTACATTTGTAAGAGTGTGTGTGTATGTTTGAGGCAGCAGTTTCTGTTTATGTGTGTGTGTGTGTGTCAGGGGTGTATGATTGTTAGAGGAGCTCTCCATTCATTTTAATGGCTTCAGCCTCCACTGCTGTCGCTTCGTTCTGCTACCTCCGCTGCTGACAGGAAGGACCGAGCAGCTTTCATCTGACAGGACCCTGCTCAAATAGGCCATTGGTGCACCATAATTAGTTCAAATGTCGAAGCGGGTGAATTATTGATGATTGGGGACGAGCAGGGAGGAAGACATTTCACATCAACTGTGTATTTTTTTTTCCTTTTAGCCATCTCTTTTTAAAGGACAGCTGGCGCTGTGCGTTTCCCGCCACAAACACGAATCTCTGGTGTTCAGGCCACGAGAGGATGCATTTGCATCCGGCTAAGAGATAAACTAGGGTAGTAGAGGGAATAATTACAAAGGAAAACTCTAAAATAATGTCTTGTTTTTCAGTGAGAACAGCTGGCTGAAGAGAGCACTACAGATATTTTTGTGAAGAAAAAAAAAGCCTTAGCAAGGGTTGGAAACACAAAGAAAACCACACTATGAAGACAGGGGCTAATTTATGCTCCTGCCAATCATTGGATATAATTGCGCTACCATGGTATAATGGCGGCCCAGGCCCACTCATTTTCCCCCTCCGGCTCTATCTCAGGTACTTAGAGGGGTTTCCATCAGCTCCTGATTTTTCAAGAGAGACCTCTCAGACAGAAATGACAATGGACTTTCAATGGCTTATAATCATGCCACTTTCCTGCACAATTTCCCGGGCATCATTTGCATTAAGACTCATATGGGTATAAGTGCACCACATGCTGCTGTGCAAAGGCCTTTTTGATCAACTCCGCCGCTCAAATTACCAAGTGCCTTGGCATTTCCGGGAATATCTCCGAGCCCCCACCGTCCGACGGTTATCTGGATCTGTTAATTAGCTGGATCAAATCCAAAGTTTGTGGCAGTACGAGCTCACACGTGTGTGTGTGTGTGTGTGTGTGCGCGCAATTGCTTTTGACCAAAGTGCGCAGAAAGGCACCTCGGATTTCTGCCATGAAAACCTGCGTCCTTTTTTCAAGGTTATTCAACACCGCATCTTGTTTGCTTTTTTCTTTCTTTCTCATATATAAATATAATTCCTCTAAAAATCGAATAAAATGATGCTGGGTGTTTGTGCTGTTGAGCTGCACCTGCTGGCATTTAAAGCCAAAGGCAATACTGCCATCTAGAGGACGAGAGGCAGTAAAGCAGCAGCTCGATCTGCATCCATCACATAAGCGACTGTCATGACTGAGAGTTTTCTCTCTGATGTCTTGATTTAGCCATGTTTGGTTCAGCTTCACATCATAAAGAAGCATAAGATGAATCTTTTTTATGTGCATCTTAATCATCCATTAACTTTTAATCTGCTTTCTGAGCTGCTGCAACAATCCAAGTGATTAAAAAAGGAAAAATAAGGGTATAAGTGTGTGGGACCTTTGCCTGTGGGCAGCTATGTGCAGTATGTTCCTCTTCTTTGACTTGTAATTAAGAGCTTGGATGGTGTTTTCCTTTCAGATGGCTCTTAATTCTGGGATTTGTTGCTCACAAAAGCCGCTCTCATATCTCTTCCTCTCTGCGGATTTTCAAGCAGTAGGCGTCTCTTATTCAGCTCGAGAGGTTGCTGAAAATAAATCATCACCCTCCCACCAGTACGCGAGAATGTCCAGATGGTTGAATTTTCACTGACGTCCTCCCGCTGAATTTCCCCATTGTCTTCCACGCTAAAATTAGAAGGTAATACTTGGTGAAAACGCTGCGTCTGCTCCGAGGGTGCTGCTTAATTATCAAGAACTGGATTTATGTTCCACCCACAAATGAGCTGCGCGCACGGAGAGGGCGAGCCGGAGCTGAAACCCCTCAAACGCAGCCCCCCGAAGTTTGCCGGGAGGACCAAATGTGCAGGTTTCACTGTCAAATACGGGCTTTTTCCCCGTGCAAAAACAAAAACAAGAACCGACTCTGCTCATGCACGGCGCGCGTGTCCGCGTCTCATTACTGCCATTAACATCAGTGATTGAGCAGCGCGGCTAATAATCACTTCCGCGCTCTATTAAAGCTAAAAGACAAAACTGTGGTCAGTTAATGTAATCAGTGTTTGTTTGTTTGTTAGCCTGCAACAATCAATTAATCAGCCTGCTATGTATGAGCAGACAGACAGCCAGAAACGGCCATTATGCGCTCCCGTTTTGATGAGAATTTCCTTTGGCGGCGTTTGACAAATGAATGTTTTATCTTGAAATGCAGCGCGGGGCTTAAATTCAACGGGGAATAAATCCAATGTTATGAGGCTGGGATTAAACCATCTGCATGATTTGGCAGTTCTTTTTCATTTTGCATACTATGTGTGCTTCACAGGCCAAAAGGAAGGGCTTAAACATTTTTTAAACTCCATTATTTATCTATTTATTTTATTTTTACTCCACTGTGAGTCAAGGCCGTCCCGAGTGCTTCGTGTTGAATTGAGGGGGCAGTGGGCGTTGAGAAGCTGGGGGAGCCAGCTGTGTAGTGTTAATGCTTTCAAACACCTTGCTAGGTAGAAAGTGAGTTTAGTTTCAGCACTGGCTTGAAAATTAAGATTAAAAAGATTAAATCTGATAGAAGCAAGGCCTGAAGTTCAGGGTTTTAATTGTTGTCATCTTGGCCTTCATGCCTAAAGGTCCTTTTCTGAATCTTAATGCATCTAAAGTGACTTGAAAGTAGCCACTGAGAGTATAAACTCATCAGGAGTGTTTGCAGAGCAGCTTTCCTCTCAAGCTGAACTCTCTGCTGAAGCGCAAGAGTCGCCCCCTGCTGGCCGTTTCAGGCAGTCGTCCTCACTGTGGTCATCGATTTCTTAACATGACAATAATGAGTTCACTCAGTCGAGCACAGCTTTAAATGTGTCCAGTTTGTAGAAACAAACAGTTGCTGAATGAACTGTTGTGACAAATGAGGTGTTTTCTTTTCTTATTTTTATTTATTTTTTCTTATTTGATCAATTTTAATTATTGAAATTAATTAATTATTTACATTACTTAAAATATTGTCTAAAATTGTAACGGGTGTTGTGGGGTATTATCTCAGGGTACTGAGACATACACTATATCGCCAAAACTTGAGGAACATCCCATTCTTAATCCACAGGATTTAATGATGTCGGCCCACCCTCTGCAGCTATAATGACTTCAGCTCTTCTGGGAAGGCTTTCCACAGGTTTAGGAGTGTTTATGGGAATTTCTAACCATTCTTCCAGAAGCACATTTGTGAGGTCAGACACTGATATTGGATAAGGAGGCCTGGCTCACAGTCTCTGCTCTAATTCATCCCAAAGGTGTTCTATCAGGTTGAGGTCAGGACTCTCACTCATCCATGTCTTTATGGAGCTGCTTTGTGCACTGCTGTGCAGCCATGTTGGAGCAGGAAGCGGCCATCCCCAAACTGTTCCCACAAAGTCTGGAGCATGAAATTGTCCAAAATGTTTCAGTATGCTGAAGCATTAAGAGTTCCCTTCCCTGGAACTAAGGGGATGAGCCCAACTCCAGAAAAAAATCCAGCGAACACATCTCCACTGCTCTAGAGTCCAGTGACGGTGTGCTGTACACCTCTGCATCTGATGCTTTGCATTGCACTTGGTGATGGAAGGCTTGGATGCAGCCCATCCACAGAGGTCTCTTTGCTCCGTTCTTGAGATAATCTGAAGGCCACATGAAGCTTGGAGGTCTGCAGCAACTCACTCTGCAGAAAGTTGGCGACCTCTGCGTAGTATGCACCTCTGCATCAGCTGACCCCGTTTGTTGCACGGTACCACTCTGGAATTCACTGAGCTCCTGAGAGCGAGCCATTCTTTCACAGATGTTAGTAGAAGCAGTCTGCATGTGTAGGTGCTTGGTTTGATACACATGTGGCCGTGCAAGTAACTGGAACCTGAATTCAGTGATTTGGATGGTTGAATGAATACTTTTGGCAGTATAGTGTATTTATCTTTTTGTTTTGAGAAGAAACCCTTTCTTCTTCTTCTTCTTCTTCCTGGTCTTCAGACCTCAGGGATGTTAATAACTGCTTCAACAGCAGGGCTAAAAGGAGCCACTGAAGACAAACCCACAGCATTGCCTTGCACTGTGGCGGCCTTGAAGGCCTTCTCAGTGCTGAGCTTTTGCACAAGCTGGTGCGACCACATCTTTTTCTGGACTTGTTGGTTCTTCCTCAGTTCCAGCAGGATTTAATCATCCTGAACTGGTGTCGGTGGCTCAGCAGCAGATGTACGGTGAGTCAGCTCTTTGGGGCTCTGGGACTGAAATGTGGCAAACGTGTTTCACTGTCACAGCAACAATTTTAGTGAGCAGCACTGGTGCTAAACTCATAATGTTGTTGACCAAAATGTTGTCTGGGGCATCTCTATCATTTGGAGATAAACTACAGGTTCACCAGAAGGAGCCACAGCTGGAACCTCACCAGAATTGAATTCTTTTGTGGGTTCGGGGTCCGTCTTGGGATTGAATAATAGGCTTTCATCCTCCCTGGCCTGAAGCTCAGACATGGATGAAGCTCCAGAAGGATTGACACATCTATTTTGAATGGGGCCACGTGAGAGTGAAGGGCAACATCAAGAATAAAATACAATGTGACTCAGTTATGAAGAACACATTTAAATAACCTAAAAGTGCTGATAGTGGCTTGGTTGTTGTTGCTAGGCGAGCTGGTCTGAGTATTTCAGAAACTGCTGATTTACTCTGATCTTCTCACACAACCGTCTCTGTGATTCACAGAGGATGGTCTGAAAAAGGAGAAAATTCCTGGTGAGTGGCAATTCTTCTTTAAGCTGACAGGAAGGCAACAGTATATAACCACTCATTACAACCAAGGCTGGTGATGGTGCTGGTAATGGTGGTGTAATATGTGGGGGATGTTTTCTTGTCACCCTTAGTCCCACGGTTTAAATGCTACAGTCTACCTTAGTATTGTTGCTGTCCATTCCTTTACGACCACAGTATACCCATTTCTGGATAGCTGCTTCCAGTTCAGATCATCTCAAACTGGTTTCTTGAACATGACAGGTTCACTGAACTCAAACAACCTCCATTCATCAGCTCTCATCCACCTTTGGGGTGTAGTGGAACGGCAAAATCACATTGTGGATCTGCAGCTGACAAATTTATTTCATTTGAAATTAATTAAAAATAGCAATCATATATGTTGTACCTTTTTTGTTAACTCAGTTTAGTGAGCCTCTGGCAAGGTGCAACTGCATGGATCACAAATTTAAGTTAAGTGAAGAGTGCAGACTCTTGGTTTCCTTTGGGATTTGGGACCCTTTGGGTGTTACTTTGGTTCAGCTCTCCTGCATTAATGCGAGGTTGGTGTCAGAGGTTGAATTTCTTTCATGCAGAGCTGCAGTCTGTGTTCCTTCCAGAATCAGTAGCTTATTCCAATGTTTCAAAATGAAAAAGTTTTTTTTACTACAAATGAGTTTTGTAATGTGGCAAATTGTAACATAGCAGTTTTATATACTTAGACTTGTAGTCGCTTGCCTCCCCCACAGAGCATGGATCCTTGGAGGCGTCTGCTATATAAATATATGCTGGGGATTGAGGTACATCACGCAGATAGCTCAAAGGGTGTAGTCGTATTCTTTGGCATTTTGTAAATTTTCAAGATGGT
>VUQK01001296.1:59831-71451 GCA_015106715.1 Bujurquina vittata | reverse complement strand
ATGAAAGTCACATGACCACAGGTACTTCCGGTTACAGCGTACAGTAATCAACACTCCCACAGTCCCCATATGTGGATGCAACCTCACGTGACCTAAAGGTGTTCGCACTCATGTGATAGCTCTTTGTATGCAAATGAGGTTGGGGGTGTCCTCCATTTTAATAATGAGGAGTTTCTCTGTGTGGCTGGGACAGCCTGTGATAATAATCAGTATTCCTTCGAAAGCTCCTTTAATATTATCACAAGCTTGTCCCCATCCAAGTGAAACCAAACCAACAGGATTACACACGAAACAACTCATACAAATAGAAGATATGATAACACACAATGAAAGTTCATACAATAACTCCAACACCCCCCCCCAAGCAGCCTAGGCCTATTGCATAACCAAGGGAGGGTTCATGATCACCTGATGCAGCCCTAACTATAAACATGATCAAAAAGGGAAGTTTTTAGTCTAATCTTAAAAATTAAATGTCACATTAAAAATGTGATATTTGTGTCACATTTCCTTCATCAGCAGATTCAGTTCCCTTGGTCACATTAGAAATGTGTGCATTAAAAATTTCTATTCTTTCAGAGCAGTAGGAAGAGAAGTTGACCAAACGATGTCAACTCGAGGCTCGCGTACCTGTTTGTTCTGGATTGTCTGATTTTTCTGCAAACTAAAACTGACATCAGACTGTGAAATTATGACACGCAAAATGAAATATGAATGTAAATGTATCCTGGCTCACTACATCAGCAGGTTAGTGAAGACCATTAAATCTTCACTCTTCTTCCTCCAGATTACCTGCCTGCAGGACTTCTTTGGGGAGGATGATGTCTTCATTGCGTGCGGTCCAGAGAAGTTTCGCTATGCCCAAGACGACTTTGTGCTGGATCACAGTGGTAAGGCTTCCACAGCCTTTGCAACTGGTAGGCCTGACTAATACTAACCAAACATCTGTCTGTCTGTGTGTGTGTGTGTGTGTGTGTGTGTCTGCATTAGCATTAGTGTTCTTAACCCATTAATTATTCTCCTACAGCTGCTTGCAACACTCCTTTCCTGGGGAAAGCTGACATCAGGATATGCTGTGTGTAAATTCAGACCCTTTATCTATGCAATCCCATATATAATTTATTCTTGATTAAATTATTAAAGTAATTTTTATATCTAATACAACCTCAATTCCAAAAAAAGTTGGGACGCTGTGTAAAATGTAAATAAAAACAATGCAATGATTTCCAAATGTCATGAACTTTATAGAAAACATATCAAATGTTTAAATGGTGAAATGTTTTTTTGTTTTGTTTTTTTAAACAAAGGTAATTTTGAATGTGATGGCAGCAACACAAAAAGTTGGGACATGTGTAGCACCCCGTCTTCTTTTAACACCAGCCCATATCTGTGAACTGAGGAGAGCAGCTGTTGGACCTTTGGGAGAGGAATGTGGTCCCATTCTTGTCTGATATAAAATTCTAGCTGCTCAGCAGTCCTGGATCTTCCTTGTTGTGTTTTTGGTTTCACGATGGGCCAAATGTTTTCAGTTGATGAAAGGTCTGGACTGCAGGCCTGTTCAGACGCTTCTACTATGAAGCCATGTTGCTGTAATAGATGCACTATGTCTTTATCATGTCTTGCTTAAATATGCAAGGCTTTCCCGTGAAAACGGGGTCATTTAGAGCATATGCTGATCTAAAACCTGTATATAGCTTTCAGTGTTGCCTGGTGGTGCCTTTCCAGATGTGCAGGCTGCCAATTCCATAGTCACTGGTGCACCCCCATATATCAGAGATGCAGGCTTTTGAACTGATCTGTGATGAGAAGCAAGATGGTCCCTGTGCTGTTTAGTCCAGAGGATATAGTGTCTGTTTTTCAAAAAGAATTTCAAATTAGAATTTGTCTGACCAAGGAACATTTTTCCACTTTGCCTCAGTCCATTTTAGATGACTTATGGCCCAGATCATGTTCACACATGGCTTCTTCTTCTATGTTAGAGCACGGGGATAGCACGATGAACTGATTTTTTTTTTTTACTTTTTAACCTTGTCTCTTGAGCACAGAGATTTCACCAGAGTCTCTGAATATTTCATCATCTACAGGACATAATATCATCAAAAGATTCAAAGTCTTCACAAGTTTACATTGAGGAACATTATTGAGAAAATTTTCCACAATTTGCAGGCTGTTTTTTTTTTTCTGTTCACCTCCCGCCATCTTTACAACTAAGAACCTCTGCCTGTCCCAATCATGTGACGGACCTGTTGCCAGTTAACCTAATTAGGTGCAAAATGTTCCACCAGCTGTTTTCTTTTTTTTTAGTACCCCTTACTTTTCAAGCCTTTTGTCCCAAATTTTCTGAGACATGTTGATGCCGTTAAATTCAAAATGAGCAAATATTTTTCATGTAAAATAAAATTTTCATGTCTCATTTTAAATATTTGATATGTTTCACAGCAAAACACTGTTAGATACTTTTACACACACATTCTTTCTGTCAAAGGGGGGGAAAGAGGGTGCATTCTTTTTACTTAGTAGCATTTCATGGCCATGTGTTGTACCACTGTCTTCATGTTGTGTTCTACATAAGTTATGCGCATTTCCCGTGTTTGCTGTGTACATTTTATTATGCAGAAAGCGCACTGAAAGTTTTAGAGGACATTTGCAGGATATGACCTCTTTAACCAGAATACGCATTCACTGTCATAGCTGCGCATAATTTCAGCCAAGACTGAACAACCTCATGGGAAGAAGAGGAGGAAGTTTTAATTTAGTTACAGTCCAAAGTACTGGCATCCTGTTTGATATTTGGGTTGTTTGGTCAGGTTGGCTTACAACAGGGGGGCATATCCTGACACACTCCGTGTTAACTGATGGTGGCTTGCCCGTGTGCAGGCATACTTTGGAGCTTTTGTCCCACTTGCACTGCTGTGCTCCACTTGTAAGAATTAGGTCTTTGAAAGTACAGAAAAGGCACGCTGAACCCTGCTGAGAGTACAGAAGCTGTTCTTCATTTTGTGCACACCCCATGGCTGAGGGAAGGAAAGTGGATAGTGTGTACTGCACAATGCATGAAGTACAAAAATGACACAAACAGTGAGTTTTCACTCATTCTCACTTTCAGACTGTGTGAGCAGGTTAGCTGTATGTGTTGTTTGCGTAGGTTGTCATATATCGTATTAGTGGTATAGCTGTTACAACCCCTAAAGGTTAACTGCTCTGGCTTTAGGGGTAGTCCTGGAAAATGTTGTGGTTTGTTAATGTTCCATTTCATCCCTACAACTGATTTAGTCATTCAGTTACTTAGGGTCTGTGTCTGCTGATATACAGTGGAGCAAATAATTATTTGAGCCCCTGCTGGATTTATAAGTTTGGTCACTAACAAAGAAATGAACAGTCTCTAATTTTTATGGTTCAACACATTACATAAAAGTTATACAGCACCAGTCAAACGTTTGGACACACTCTGTGTGCTGCTTCTTTAGCCACTCCTTTGTTGCTTTGGTATGTTTTGGGTCATTGTCATGCTGGATGACCTGTCTATTAAATTTGTTCCATTTCTGAATCATAACAGTTGTCACCTTCTCACTGAGATTCTTGCCGATGGTCTTTAGAGCTGCACAAGGCTGAAATGGGCTACAAGTCTTGCCCCTAACGTCCTTTGACAGCTCTTTGGTCTTTTCTATGGTGGTGCAGAGGTTGGAATGGAAGAAGCTGATTCTGTGGACAGGTCTGCTTTATACACATAACAAGTTGAGATCATGAGTATTGATTGTAATCTGTGTACCCATGTGGCAAACAGCCAATCTGTGGGAGGCAGAATTCAGGGTTGTAGGAGATCAAATACTTAATTCATTCAGTGACGCTGTATGGCATGTGCAACTGCATCATACTTTACCTCCCACTCCCTCCACACAACCACGGCTAGTTTTAGAACAAGCTTCTTTTTAAAAAAAACAACCTATTACAAAACATCCCTGCACAGCAACTTTGCAAAGAGAAATGAGCATAAAAACCTGTGTTCATGTGCTCGTGATGTGTTTTGATCATTTGAATGCATGTGTTGGACTGCAGTGAAAATGTAATGTACAGAATGCATAAGTGTTGCTGTAGATAAGCAGTCAGTTATGAATGTTATATGTAGCACTGTACTGGTATGCACAGCTCTGTGGCCTTGTGCAGCTTTTCATGAACAGACGAGTTCTGTCCTGCTCTGGTCTGTGTTTCACAGATTAGTGATATGAGAGGTTATTATATGCAGTGGTGACTTTGAGTGTGTTGTTCTTCCCAGAATGCAGAGTGCTTAAGTCGTCATACAGCCGCTCTGCTGCCCCAAACCGGACCGCTAAAAGCCCTGGAGTTTCACGACGCAGCAAGTCCCCTGCTGCAGGTAGGAGAGCACGTGTTACACAATCGTTTTAGAAAAATGATATTGGATATTCGCACCTCATAAGTCCACAATCCAGGCAAAGTCGAGTGCTGCAAATTATTAAAGCAAAGTATGTGTGAAAATATTTTCACACATTAAAAAAAAAACAAAAAAACACTCAGCTAATGCCAAAGTAAGCTTGTAAGTGGATTTGTGGTTGACAGGTTAAGGAATGTGTTGAGAGATGTTGACGTTATGCCAAGTTTAGAGAAAAGCTCATTAGTTGGGAGGAGATATCGTGTTATTATATTCATCTGAATGTTCTCCATTGCATTTTTTTTGTGTTGTTGTGTTGTTGTAGCAAGGAGACCCGCCTACTTCTCCACCAGTCAGTCCCCAGTCAAGTCCCCAGGTGAGGCTAAAAATGTTGTGCTGTGAAATCCTTGGTCACGTCCGTGGTTATGAAATGCTTTCTGTTAGCCTGACTTCTTTATGGAACGAGCAGTGACCTCAAATTCACTGCCCACTGCTGGTTTTTAGGTAATCTTCATATTCGTGCAAACATTTTTTCATTTTGATATTTCTTTGTAGCTTTTACCACAAGAGTGAAAATTTAAAGAGTAAAACACCTGATATAGAATCTGCCTAACCTTGAACCCACCCCCCATATTAATGATCCAGTATAATCCCCGGTGACATCTGTTCATGTTTTATTACTCTATCACCATTGAGTTTTCTTTGGTCTGATTTTGGGAAAAAAATATCAATCATCAAGGATTAAAATTGGTTTTGGCAGGTGAGTAAACCCTATGACCTCGAGTGGATTCGTTTTCTTTGTGGACAGGTTGTTTTCAGCAGACCTGTGCTGCTCTTTCTGGATTTAGCCGGCCCAACAATATATACTCAGCAGCCACTTTATTAGTTACACGTCAGAAGTACTGGCTTAGACCCTGTTTTGACTTCAGCGCTGCCTTAATTCAACAAGGTGCTGGAAACATTCCTCGGAGGTTTCGATCCATGTTGACATGATAGCATCACACAGTTGCTGCAGATTTGTCAGCTGTGCATGCATGATGCCAATCTCCTGCTCCACCACATCCCAAAAATGCTCTACTCGATTGAGATCTGGTGACTGTGGAGGCCGTCACAGTACAGTGAACTCATTGTTGTGTTCAAGAAACCAGTTTGAGATGATTTGAGCTTTGTGACATGCTATTCTGCTGGAATCAGCCATCAGAGGATGGGTATGCTGTCGTCATAAGGGGATGAATAGGATCTGTATCAATACTCAGCTGGTCCAGTATTGGTGAGCTTGTGTGAACTGTAGCCTCAGTTTCCTCTTAGCTGACAGGGGCGGTACCCAGTAGTAATTGTGCAGTCTTTGCATGAATTACTGGTTTACAGTTTTGGCATCACTGTGTTCTGTTTGGCAGCACTCTGCCTGCTCTCAGTATCACCCTGTTACCTGAACCCATAAACACATAAATAGACAAAATGTTGCATATGGATGATGGCTAATGACAAGCTAAACATTAGCTTGCTGACATGCTGACCTTAAGCTCGGCATGTAAATGATGAGTCAAATGTAATATGATGCAACCAAATGTTGAGACCGCAGTTATGTTGGAAAATTGTCCGTTTCCTAGTTTTCCACACAAAACACACATTTTCCTAACAGACCAGACGTAACTGTTTTAACTCCACTAACACTAAGTCTGTGAAGTAAAGCAAAGTTTTCTGATTGTTTATTCTTCCATTAATTTGTCATCTAGTGTTAAATGGACATCGCACCCAAACATGGTCACTGTGGTTTCTGATTCTTTCCTTTTCATGGCACTGATCCATCCACTGTAGCTCCTTGTATCTTCTGAGCTTCACATGTCTGAGAAGTCAGTTTATTTAAACCGAACACATTTCCTTTCTCTGACCCTCTTTGCTCTAATGAGGCCATGAGACCAAAGAAACAAGCCTCTTGATCTGTCGCAGCTGAGAGGCTCGGAAAATAACCTTAACAATGTTGTAATCTACAACGCAACGCCGTGTTGTGTGGATCGTTTTCTGAGGAATTGATTTAGAAGTGCTTTTAAGAGGAAACACTTTGAGTTTACAATTAAATTAAAAGTTAAAGTCTGAAATGGGAGTGCAAAGATGCCGCCTGTAGGCAGTGTGAAATGATTTTTCCTCAGCTCGGCTGGGTTTATGCAGATGAATGACTGAGAGTTCAAGTTTGACGCATTATGGCTCTGTATTTGTGCCAGCAGCCGGGAGAGAGGGAGGCAGAAATAGACTGTTCTTGAGAGAATGAATCACTCAAACAATGGAGGATTTCATCCCTGCTGTGTGCGCATCTTGTTTTAAACAGTCATAAAGTATATGCATACACGGGGAATCTAATGGTAATGTGAAGGCAAATTGCCAAAACCCTTACAACGCCTTATATCATTGACCATTACAAAATTTTTTAATGAATTGTGTGTCTATGAACCAACAGTACCAACAGTAATGGGAGCATCAGTGTAGACTGGACATCCTTAGACTGTGTGGCACATAACAGAAAATGAATGAAATGCACAGTATTTGTTGTTCAAGGTTACGTTAGTTTTGCAGGTAGTGAAAGTGTAGAGGAGTCTCAGAATGATCACATGCCTCCCCCTCACGGGGAGAATCTGCAACCTGCTAAAAATGAACTTGCGAATTTGTGAGTGCATCACAGTATGAGTCTGTTTGATGATTCACTTACTACCACGTGCATACTACTCTAGTATGATGCAGTTTGCAGTGGATAACCACAGGTTACCTGTTATCACTGGTAGTTTTAACTCCACACACCTCAAAAGCAGATTAATACAAACATGCTGATCAAGTCACTGACTCCACCATGTGAGGTAGCCCTGTTTTTGGCTGCGTTTGAGATGCCGACCTGATTTATCGATGCTCCTCAAAGCTGTGCGTTAGTCCTACACTACAAATTCAGAATGATGAATTCACAATTCGCCTGCCTTTCTTGTCTCACGCACAGTAAATGGTATCTCAACTCACAAGTCCACCAAGTCCTCCACCCCATCTCCCACCAGCCCCCGAACCACTCCCAGTTTTAAGGTAAGACTTTGTACCAGATGCATTACGTACAGCAACAAGACACCCACAGCTTGCTGCTGCACCAAAACACACAATGTCTTACAGTAGCTAGACTCTTTATATAGTGTGGTATATAGTTTTTTTATATATAGTGTGAGTTGTATAGTGTGCAGACTGCCACTACGATAGTCACTGATGCACACACATACCATCAGAGATGCAGGCTTTTGAACTGAGCGCTGATAGGAGGCAGCATGCTCCCTCTCTCCGTTATTCCAGATTGATGATTTCAAAAAAGAACTTCAGATTTTGATTCCTCTGACCATAAAACACTTTTCCTCTTTGCCTCAGCCCATTTTAAATGAGCTCTGACACAGAGGTAATGCTGATGTTTCATCATATAGTCACATTTAGTTTCTTCTTTTTCTCTAAGATGCTCTTTTTATACTCAGTCATGTTACTGGCCTGATACCAGTTACCCCAGTTAGTTTGCAAAATGTTCCTGCAGCTGGTTCATTTTAGTACCACGTACTTTTCCAGTCTTTTGTTGCCCCATCCCAACCTTTTTGAGACATGTTGCTGCCATCAAACTCAACATGAGCTAAGATTGTTCATGTCTCACTTTACCCATTTGATGTGTTTGATATGTTCCATTGTTAATAAAGTGTGCGTTTATGGGATTTGCAAATCATTGCATTGTTTTTATTTACATTTTCCTCCCAGGTGTCCCAGTTTTTTGTTCTTTTGTTTTTTGTTTGTTTTTTGGAATTGGAATTTTGGGGCATTTTGTGTGTATTGGCTGATGGAAAATGGTTATAGAAATTTTACTTTTTCATTAAATTTAAAAAGACATCTCTATAACTCAGCCACATTTGCTACCATATATTCTTCTGTCCTACATTTTTCTGGCTCATTTGGCTCACTGCCACCACAGATTAGCACAAATACACTGATTTCAGTGGAGCTCTGACACCTCACAGACTTTAGTGTAAAGATGAGGATAAGGCAAGGTTGCACAACCTACATGTACTGAAATAGAATAAATCAGTATCGAGTGAAGTTATCAAGCTACTGCCTGACAGTCATGCTGTATGACCTGCAGGCTGTCTTAGCTCCCTGATGTATTTAATGCTAGATTTTGGGATACTAATCTGATTTATTGATGGAGTCCCAAACTGTAATTTCTGAATGATCCATTTTAACCTTTGTGCAGTTCCTCTATAGAGTTGTCCATCTGCATTAGTTTGACAGGACTAAGACAGTCAGAAAGTCATTTATTAAAGTAAAAAGCTTTTTTATGTAACTACCTAAAAAAAAGGACCTTGAAGCTGTCCCACCTTCTACTTTGCTTCAGCGAGTTCCCCAAAAATAGATCCTTGCTGTAAGGTAATGCACATTATGGCACAGTAAGGTACATAACCGCTGCTGTGCATAATGGAGGAGTTCACTTTTTCTGATTTTAATGCTGGTGGCATGCATTTATTGCTGACATTTCAAAAATGTAGCCATAAGCTGCTGAAATTGCCGCTGCTGCGCTATGCTGGAATGACTCTCTTAATAAATGAATCATTCAGTCAAGTGGCCAAGGAGATCTATTCCAGCAGCTCTGCTTTCTCGTCTCAAAGGGCAGGCTTATTTTACACCTGGAAATTATATTTATTTTGGATTGAACGTGCAGGCCCACAAACTGGATCTTCTCAGGTACTTTTTGTTCTAGACTGGAATCATTTAAATTGTACAGCTCTCTTACTCATATGAATGGACACTGGCTGGTGTGAAACTGGATAGCTAGCTTTAAAAGTCTTCTTTTCTTGTAATTGAAGTCACTAACAAACCAGTAATGGAGCACCAGTGTTTTAAGGATTCATTCATTATGTTTTGTGGACGCAGTTTCAGTTTGCTTCTTATTTTATGTCTGAGTATTGATGAGGCTGTTGCTCTTATCTCTGTTGTTTCTTGCTGCACAGATCCCTCCATCCCATCACCACTCCGCCCCAAATGTAAATGGCTTGTTGAGCAATCATCAGGAGCAAAGCAATCAGCTGAGTCCAGAAGGTATCTGATCAGAGTTATTTACGCAGAATGAGTTTCCTTAATTCAGTCGGGGGGGCGTACTACGAAGCAAGATTAATGCATTGACGAGCTACGAATTCTGATAAAGTCTCTTAACAGAGTAACCTGGTCTGGAGCAGGTTATGTATACAATAAACAGTGGCATTAATGCACAGAGCAGAAAAATAAATATTCCATAATATTCTGTTTTCTCCCCCCCTCACTCATATTTTAGATCTTTAGAGATCTTTATCAGCTGTTCTTCTGATAGTGTCTCTGATTGGAGAAAATGCCTCTGAATTGGGCCGTTCTGTGTGGAAGAGTTGATGACGCATCAAACACCCGCTTTTATGTGAGCGTGCACAGAACCTGAATTAGAAAGGGTGGGGCAAACAAAGAAAGCTGATAACCGCTGTTGTGATATGTTATCACTGACTGGGGTTTCACGTGTTGTCAAGCCAGCTAATGCAAAGAAAACCTGGCTATGTTGAACTTCCTTCATAGTACACCCCTCTGATAAACTTTAAGCTCTGCCTGCTGCCTGTTTTCTAACCCTCATCTCTCCTCGACAGTTAATGGGAACCAGCACTCGCATGGCTCGAGCATCTGTGAAAAATACAAGATTGGCAAAGTCATTGGAGATGGCAACTTTGCTGTGGTCAAAGAGTGTGTGGAGAGGTAAGTGAGATCCATTCAGTCAGCCTGGAAATGTTGTCAGTAATCTGCAGTGAACGTGCAGCAGTGTCCCCTCCCTCCCCGTATGCAGCTTATTGAAATATGCGTCACATATGGTCACTGCCCAGTCGGGGAGTTTGGGTCCTGATGACAGACATTCTGGAGACAGAAATATCCCATGGATTAAACCCAGGAGTGATTTCACTTCATTAGCCTTTTAATCTCAGTCAACACAGCACAGGCAGACAGGGGAGGTGGAGATGATGAGGAGAGATCTGTCAAGTGTGTGTGTGTGTGTGTGTGTGTGTGTGTGTGAGTGAGCTGATGTCTTGTACCTTCCTGGAAAGTACTTACTGTATGTGAACACCCTGGGCAGATGCTTGTAAACAGTTTAGCTTCTCAGTTTCTTACCAAAACACACTGCATACATCCTTGAATGGACATTTGCAAAGCCACTTCTTGGAATCTGACCAAAAACCCCCAAAAGTATATATTTGCAAACAGAGATTTCAGTTAAAACAGAGACAGTATGTCGACCAAATGACCCCAGAGAAATATCACACCCCTCACTGTTGGCTCTGACTCCACTGATGCTGGGTGCGATCTCATTAGGAAAAGCCACAATTATGCAGCTTTAGTTTTAATATGGTGCATGTGTTCTCAGATTCTTGTTAAGCTGGCCCGTGTCTGCTCACACTCTTTATAACAAGGTTTGCTTGTACAGCCAGAATTCCTCTCCAATAATGCGGCAGTGCTCCTGCAAACCATAACTGAGCCTCTCCAGTGAGCACTTGATTTAAACTACAGACACTGCTGTAGCTTCACTGCAGTTATTTTTTTATTTTTTTTATTTTACTGCTATCCCCTAATTGCGCTGTTTCTGTTCAGGTCCACGGGGAAAGAATTTGCCCTGAAGATTATCGACAAGACAAAGTGCAGCGGAAAGGTTTCACTCTGCACCTCTTCTGTTCATCACTGCCTCCTCCTTTCATTCCTCTCTTTGCATGTGTCGCTTTCAGTGCGCAGTAAGCGAGGGTCGTACTGTACATGAGTGTGCCACTGTGCGTGCTCAACACCGGCGCGCAGCACAGTGACACCTGTGTTCTCTGGTGCTCATAGCTAGATTAGGTGGTAATGTTTATTCATCCCCTTGTTCACACGCTTACAACGGCACGCTGTGATTCGCCCACGCGTGACGCACAAGTCAGATCTTTCATTAGCATCACAACCGTGGTGCTTGCCCACTCTGAATGTGTGTGCTTTTCCAGGAGCACCTCATAGAGAATGAAGTCGCTGTGCTGCGGAAGGTGAAACACCCCAACATCATCATGTTGATTGAGGAGGTGGACACTCCTTCTGAACTGTACCTGGTTATGGAGCTCGTGAAGGTGGGGTAGAGGTCGGGGGAAAGGGGGGGGGGGGGGGGGGAATTCCCCCACAGGTTCACATTTCCCAGTTTTGGGG
>VUQK01001296.1:26683-37218 GCA_015106715.1 Bujurquina vittata | reverse complement strand
TTTTTTGTTTCAGATTTTGTTTTTTTTTTTTGGGGGGGGGGGGGGGCACTGACAGCATTATTTAGTCTTTACCCGAGCAGAAGTTGTATAGCTCCATCCTCAGGACAGGCAAAGGAAAGCCAGTGGAGGGTTACTCATTTTTAATTCCAAGTTCATTAGGCTTAATTGTTCCTAAATATGCAGTGAACTTCCATACAGACAAAAAGAAGGTAGCAAACATTGCATGATGATATGCAAGAAGCTCAGTTAGACTTCCAACATGTAAAAACATCACAGTAAAGCGCTGATGTAAAGAGACAGAGCTAAAAATCGTTGACAGATTACTTATTCATAATCCTGCTTCTTTACATAGTTTACATCACACCAAACTGCACACAACTGGTCAAACAATACCTGTGTCAGTGGAGTAGACCCGGAAGCTCTTGTCCCAGAAGCCACACAGAAGGATGAAGCGGTTGTCGGCTGTGATAACAAAACACTGCGAGCTGATCTGAATGCTCTGATCCAGCAGGTCTGAGATCTGCCGACGGTGAGTACCCACATTATTGGCTGGAGAGGACGAGAGAAGACAAAAATAAAGTGAGCAAAAATAAAGGTCGCATGTTGAAAATGTACAGATATGCAGAGAAGTATGAAAGCTGGAGCATGATCCGACAAAGCCTTTACTGTTTTATATCAACTATTTTCAAAGAGCTCACACTTCAGAGCACCTCCACTAAGGTTTCAGCGCGGGGTGCAAAGAAGATTTGTGAGGGAATACATAAAACATCCTAGAGGTTAAGTTTATAGGGACTTCACATTTTCTATGAGAGTCTAAGAGCCTGAGTAATATAGAGCGTGCCGTCTTCACAAAATATGTACCCCACTCAAGCAGGAACAGACCCAGAAAATTCATCTTGGTCGTGTAATTAAGCCAAGTTGGTCAGAAGCAAATTTACTAACATTCTCATTTCCATGAGAGGCATCTTTTTTCTTTCCTGGAAACATGTTCAGCATGAAGGACTTCTTATTTGATGGGGTCAAAAGCAATGGAGAACAGGTGTCAAAGAAGATTGTCTAGAGTGGGAATTGAGAAAGTCCAGCATATCTGCTACAAATAATACTTCAACCAATTTTTAACATTCCCCAAAGCCACAGATGGCTCCACACTCATCCTCAATTTACTGTGTTTAGCTCAGGCTCCTCCTGGAATGCAAACAGTGTAAATATATTGCCGACATGAAAAATCCCAGCTACATGTACCTCCCCCAAAACACACACACTCACACTCACTCGCGCGCGCACACACACACAAAACCAGCACCACAAAAATATATTATTTAGCACATTTTTCTTAAGTGTTGTAAATACTGAAATAATAATATAAGATACACAGTAAACAATTTAGAGCCTAAATATACTCCACAAAGTGCATTTAGTGAGGAATAACGCATGCTGGAACACAGAACACACTGAATGTGTAAATACTGATGCACAGATAAGATTTCTTTTATTCTGCCTTCACAGCAAGGCACTGAAGCAGAGAAATACAGTGCTGTGCGTGCAGATAAAGATGAATATCTGAGGTTCAACCCTGGTTATTTTCAGTAGTCTTTGGAGAAAAAAAAGAAAAAAAAGGAGCGTGAATATGGTCTGATGAGACTCAGAGAGACCACAACAGCAAGAGAGAAAGAACAGCCCCCCTCGCAGATGTGCATGAGATTGCAGGAGGCTGCAGGAAAGTAACAGAGACGGGAGCAGATAGAGGTGGCTCGTCTCTCCCTGCTCTCTGCCAGTGCATCCCATACATCACTGCAGCTCGGCACTCTTCTCCTGCTCATCAACAAGTCGTGAAGGATGAGAGGCGCCCATATTGTCCTGACAGCCGTCCGCCGTGCATTCTCAATCACACATTATTACCACATTCATATTCATTTCCATTGACACGCGTCCTTTCCCTCCGCTCAAATTAAACCAAAGAGGATGCAGAAAGGGAGGGAGGAAAGGGACGATGGAGAGGGAGAAAGAGGGGGAGTTGATGATGAAATGCCGGCCTAGGCCACAGCTCATTGCATTCCAATTTGCATGCAAATGGTTTAGTGTGAGAGCAGGGCCTATATCATCACGAGTGAACTAGGGCAGAGGCTGAGAAACAACTAATCTACTGTCCAGGGACACAGCCCAACAGACTGCCATGAGTCACCAAGATGCCAGCAAGATTCAGGCACAAATCCACACAAAAACTCATTTCATGCACATATAAAGCGCTCGCATGTGGATTCTCCAGCAGTAATAAAGGACAGCATACCTATTAGAGGGTCAATTTCCACAGGAAGTTGGTACTGCTGGTCCTGCACCGTTGAGCTCTGATGACCTGACAGAGAGGAAGACAGAGTGTATTAATATTGCAATTGTCTGGCCTTGCGAAGTGGGTGCTGGGTTTGAGGTCATTATAACACACTGAAAAACTATAACCATAAAGTCAGAGGCTCAAAAGTCATTCCACAAATTAGACATCAATGCTGTCAAAAAGCTATTGAGGCCTTAAGGAACAGGAAGTACTACAAAATGATAAAGTCAACTATAATATTGTCACAGCTCATGATATTCAGTCAAATTAACTCATTTTAAATTGGATGTGGACAACTTTCAAACATATATCCATTATGTTTAGAAAAACAAAACAGCTGATTGTACTGTGAGGTAACAATTTGACATTTTTAGTCAAAGCCTTTACCTTGCCATTTCAACTGTTAACCCATACAGGTAACAAGCAATTCAATTCAGTTTATAGTTTTAGCTAACTACTGTATTTGAACTCCATTATGTTTAGCTAACCGTCATTAATTCACTTTTCATTTATGTATTTTTGATCAGCACATCTTTTATAAAACAGAATCCAGTAATTGCAATTAATGGACCATTTCTGAGCAGGAGTATTACATTTATTTTACCAGCGAAGGATAACAATTTACCTAATAATTCTACTCGGTGGTATGCATGGATGAGGCTTTATTCTGCTGAAACGTGATCAGTGTTCATCCTCATAAACTCAGAGATATCAAATTTAACGTGTCTACTAGGGCAGGATAGCTGTTGAGTAAATAAGGTTTTGTGTAGTCAGCAGCTGATGTATGGAGGTGGACATGAGACCTAATGCTGGCTGCTACATGTGTCACATTTGATACCGCTATCTACTAGACACAGTCAGCTGTCTCCCAAATCAACGTCCATCCCACAGAGAGAAGACGAGCCAATCTACTGATAAATTAGAAGCTAAAGTATGGAGGAGAAATGAATAGAAGAACAAAAATAATAATGTAAAAACAAACAATGTTTGGTTAAACAACAGAGACTGTTTCTGTCAGCCTGAAATATAACCACAGAGGCCAAAACTCACAATTTTATTATTAGTTTAGTATTATTACGAGTCTCTCACCTGTCAAGCCATGCCACTTGTTGACAGCAAAGAGGCGGTTGGCGGTGACAGTGATGATGGCAGGTGACGTCAGACCTGGCTGGGTGTTGGCCGCTACGTGTGTCACAGGAGAGTTGGACGGGAACTTCAGTACCATGATAACATCCTGCTGCATCTGCTCCGTAAACATCAGAGGGGTCTGCAGGAGAAGATACTGTTCAGGGCCCCGAGACAGACAACATGAAGAATGGAAGAGGGGGGAAAATAGCAGAGGTGTGGAACGGCAGACGGAGAAAAACACAAAGATGAGGGAAGCAGCTCCAGTTGGTGGTAGTGGGGAGAAAAAAAAAACAGAGGGAGAGGGAGGAAACAGAAGGCCAGAGAGAAAGTTAGGAGGCTTGAGCAGGATAGGACTAAGCAGCGGTTAAGCTAGGAAAGAGTTCAGTTAAGAGCATGAACAGAGAAGGCAAGAGGTTGCTTTTGAAACATTGTGACAGTAAATTAGGAGACAACGTCAGAACATTTACTGCACACAAGAAACTAAAACCTCTGAAAACTGTTATGTACAGTAAAACAAATCCCACCCTCTCACAATGGTCTTGAAATGTATATTATATCTTCACTGTGCCGAATAAAGTAGATAATACCTAAACGATACTAGAAGGCAACATTTACATAATAGATTTCACAAGCTGACTTCACTTCAGTTGTTTACAGTTTACAGTGTGATGTGGAAACCTTCCTAATCCTCCAGTCTGCAGATTTATAAGTTCTAAAAGTTTATTTTAAATGAGGAAGGATGAGCAGATGTAAAAGAAGGATTTTAAAAATATTTGCAGAAGCAATTGGACTATTTTAAAGAAAAAGCCATATTATTAATAAAAGAAGGGATATATGCGTGTCTGGAGGGGAGGCAATAATTTTTAAGCAGCGTTTGCAACCAAAATATGATTCAGAATTACTGTACAGAGCAGTGTGTATGTAAAATATTTTACATTCCTTTAAGCATTTTTTTTGAGCGAAACTGTAACTGATCAGCCTATTTATCAACCTGATGACCAAAACGACAATAATTCATTGCATGGTTTATAAAATATATATCTAAAAAAAAGAAACACCCAATGAGCCCTGGGTGTTGTTTTTTTTCCCTCTTTTTAACACTGTTTGTTTTGTTTAATTAATAACCCCCCAAATTATAACAAATACATTTACAGTAATACAAAATAGTCAATGTGAACATGTAACTGCTTTTCAAAACCTGGTACTGTCAGCTGACTAACCGAATGGCACTACACAAAGAAAGAAAATTATGGTAACTTGATGGGCTGCATTAGATTTATTCTTGTAAAAGCTGAACACACAGTAGGAGAGAACATCTCTAAAACAGTCATAACAAAAAAGTAATTTCATTGACCTATCAGACTGTTTCCTCTGCTTAGACAGGTTCTACAGCCATTTATAGAGTGTTTGTACTAAGCAGCTCTAACAGAAAGCTATTTTCCTCCTTGTGTGTAAAGAAGAGGAACATCAGTGTTTAACATCAGGAACAGACCTGAGTAAATCCGGTGTGTCTGACAGCTAACCAGAAGCACTGACAGTATCATTACCACCAGCATGGGCAGATGCCGACACTCTGACAACACGCTCGCACGAAAGAGGATGGAGAGAAAGTAAAGAGGAAGATCCGAAAAAAGAGCAAAGAGGACAGTGTGTTCTGGAGGAATATGCAGCTGCAGGGAGGAAAGTAAAGTGTATGAAAAATGGTGCCTGAATATTATGTTTGAAAACTATAGCGTGGTGGTGTAAAAATAAAAACATTACACAGGAATTCACCCGTACAGTTGGGCGGTGGATTCAAAGCAATCGTCTGCGTTTGTGTCTGTGTGTGTATGTGCACGCTGGGTGGTGGTCTACAGCCAGCTGTCAGCACCACAGGGACACCACACTAATAGGGACTCATGGGGCCTCGGTCCATCACAAGCAGGCACATTGACTAAACTCCTTGGCCCTTAAAGGGCCGTCACATCAAAACTTCCATTTGTTGTTCTCTTTCGCTGATCTTTTTTTCCAGCTCAGGTGGAAAATCTGGCTCAGACCCAGGTTTCCAGCATGAAGCCATGCTGTTCCCCCAAAAAACGTCGTTCGAAACGCACATGCACACGAATGTTGGTGATCTCTCCCTTTCACACACACCTCACTAATGATGAGTGAGGGGATCCTTTCAAAACCAAGACTTTATTTTCCCACAGTGGTAGATGGAGGAGGACAGAAGGCAAAGGAAACATGAAAAGAATAAGTCACAAATTAAACACAACAGTTATGGGGGCAGTGCAAAAGGTTTTTGCCAAGCGCTGACCAGAGATCAAAGACAGAAGTGGACGGGCAGAAGAACTGATGATGCAGGAGCTCAGCTAGAACCTAAACTGGAGAATTAAAAAGTACTGGAGTATGTGCACGCAAGCATTTATTGGATATTTGTTAGTGTGCATGTGCACCACTCACCACTTGCATTGCCGAGCTTCGGGGTGGGTGTGGCTCAATAAGCAACTGGCAGGGGGTTTGTCCGAAACTCCTAATTTGAGACTCCACGGCCTGAAGGGGGAAGGAATAAAAACACAGAAATAAGAGATGTTAGGGCCATTTCTTTTCACTTGAATTGTTCTTTGATAACTGTGCCCTGTGATCTATTGTAATAAAACAATAAGAGCTCAGTTTATATGTGAAAAATTATTATATTCCATATCATTGTGTGTGAAGGTCACATTATTATCTGATAAATGCTACGACAACCTAAGATTAATGTCTAAAAGAAAACAAAACAAAGAGGAATACAAAAGCCCATAGAGCTAGGGAAAAATGCATGCACTTGTGCTCAAGCGCACATGGACACGGTCTACATATAAACACACTTTTTCACTGTCTGACACTCACTCTCCCTTGCACACACATTTACACACAAACACCAATTTATCCTCCACAACCACACAGAATCAGAGGAGGGCTGGGCAGGCGGGCTTGTAGGCTTGGTTAGGTGGTGTTAATGAAGAGGTATAGGACCATAAATGTCACAGCAGACGCCGGCTGAGCAGCCTCTGGACATCATCACACAGCTCACTGTCAGGCCAACTAGCACAAAGTGGGAACACACCCACAGCACAATGTGGACAGATGAGGCTACGCCAAAGTGCTGCAGCACTTTTGCCTATCAGACTGTTCTTTTGGAATGTTACATCTATAGACTTAATATTAACCAAATTATTGCTTAGTCGTTAAATAGTGACCTCTTCATAGGAGTTCTCTTTGATGGAGAATCCAAATGCCACAGATATTTACTGAACAAGGAGAAAAATTTCACAAAATGGGACCAGCAAATTCTGCTTGATAAATTACTGTAAAACAAAAATCATTAAAAATTGTGCATTTGTGTTGATTAATCTTAAGGGTGTCATGAGTGCAAAGCAAGTGCCTTATTTAAAAATATTCAGAAAAGATAAATCTCACTGAGGCCCAGATCATGCACGAAAGCATTCAGAAAATTCATGCACGTGCACAAAATCCTTTTAAAAATGCAACACATGAAAAATTATGCAGTTCAAGCAGAAATGTAAAAAACAACAAGAACCAGACAATCCAAAAAAAAAAAAAAAGTCATGTGAGACAAACTCAGTATGATGGACAGTTTCTAACAGGGACAGGCAGAAGGAAAATGACCAATGCAAAATTATGACAGACACCAAAACACAGTATGTCAGTGTGCACTGTGACTGGCTGTGTAGGAGTGACAGCTTGTGTGTGTAGGCTGAGACGTTTGAGCCTGACTTGGCGCAGCCTGAGAATGAGCTCATGGTTGAGGCCTGCGTATGGTATTTCCATGAGAAAAAAGTTGGGAAATGAGTCTGCTCATACCCATTGTCTGAAACTAACCAGAAACCAGAGAGGCGCAGGGAAGTAGTGATTGTAACTGTCTATTACAAGGTTTCATCAGCCCCTTTAAGACCAAGAATCCAGCCACAAAAGCTCTGTATGATGCTGTTTTTTATGTGAATGTTGAACTCTGCTAAGACTCCAAGATGATTGGTCTATACTGGTCTATATACTTCTGTACACTTTTAATAAGTCATAAAATCTCAAGTTGTCTTCTTTTTGAGTCTACCTCTATTTATAACACGGTAATAATTCAACATTAGCTCACAAAATCCTTGAGTAGTACTTTTTAACGCGAGGCTAATTAAAACAGAAAATAATTTATGCATTTATTCATAAAAACATGACAGTGGTTGGGCTGCAATAATACAAGATGACAAACTATTAACCAATCTGTGCTATTTGGTACTGATTCAGCAGATTGGAAATTCTCTCCATCTTAGAACAAGTGTTTGTGGTTTGGTTGTGGTTTGGTGTTCAGGCTCAAAAGTGCTGTGCAAGAATGCCCAATCTAAAAGGAGATGCTTCTATAATGCAGCAATGTCTGATTTTTTTAGCACAGGTCTATAAGACTAGATTTAGAGGTCTATCGCAGTTAACACAATGCGGAGAATACCTCAATACACCGATCACACAGCACGGCACAATGATGTGCAACACTGTCATGACATTTCCCATCTTATCCACAGTTAATCTATTGGTGGGAGGACATGTGACATACCTGCATCATTCAAGGTCAAAATGCTGCCCATCTCTTTGACTACAGAGGAAAGTATTTTGCTTAAGCTCAAAGCCACTTAACCTATCTTCATTAAGTGCATATCTGACATTTATGAGGCTGTGGAAGGTTGGAAAGTGGCTGAGTCTAGGTCAGCATGTCCTATCCCTATATGCCAATGCAATGCTCAGGTGATTATATGAGGGGACTTCCACAAGGCCAATCTCTTTTGAGAGCATTGGCCCATGTCTGATGAAGGTTTTCTATATTCTATACATTTAAATGGCCGAGACGCCCTCGACTCAGATGTCTCAGCCTGTCCTTTGATTTATTCAGTCACTTGACAAGATAGATCTCCATGTAAAACATGCTGCTTTATGCAAATCAACCCCCCGAGACCCCACCCCCCACCCCCCCAAAAAAAAACCTGCAATGATTTTGTATTTCTGACAAGCAGCATGACCGGACAGCTTCTTGGGCTTTAAATGTCCATCTTAAAATAATGAGATAATTCTATACAGAGGAGGTCCCATTGTCCAATGAAAATAAACCAGCAGGCTTTATGCTTGGTGTGCAACTGGCTTTCTGCTAAAGCAGGTTGATTCGCGTGGGCAAACTTCCCGTCTTCTGCCGAATTACACAAACGCCATGCAGTTCAAATGGTGCTCTGTGTTTTGTCGCTGGTGTGAGAGGCTGTGGGATTTTCCATAATCACATGCGAAAGAGGGGAAACCCTGTACAACCAAGAGAAGGCTATACAGGGTGCATTTCTCTTTATACACCAAGAGGCAACACAGATGTGCATGCAAGCCATCCATCCGTGTGTGTGCGCAAACACACACTCATACACACACACGCAAAATTTGGGGTGGGAGAGGGAGGCAGGAGGTAGTACAGGAAGTAATCATGGTTTTGAAAAACACAGCAGCGGTCTCCACAGCACTCACTAATCTGTGCTGAGATATTCCAAACTTTCTCCCGGAACCGAAATGCACACATAAACACACAACTGTGTGCATTTATGCTGATGAGCGCACATAAATATACAAAGGTATACACATACCAATGAATGAATGTATACATACACATGCCTATGTAGAAACACATCAAGGTATGATGTGCGCGCGCCCACATTACTGAGCAGGCCATTGGGTGAGTTAGCCTCTGCAAAACAGCGTGGCAGGAATACAGAATCAGCCAAGCAAAAACATAGAACCCTCCAGCCCAGTTGACTACATTTTCCCACCTAAATACACACACTCAAACGTACATGCACACACAAATGCATACACATCTGTGACCCATCCCCCTGACACTGAGCAGCCCCGGGGGCCTGTCCTAATGCGGCCTAGTCTGGCCCAGACCACAGCTCAAACTGAAACAGTTGTCACTCAGTAATGGCAGACTCTAGGGACACTTTCAGACCCCAAACCCTCAGTCCCAAAGCTCCTGCAGCCTTCAGCCACCCCCAGTGCCCAGCCATGATGAGACCCAGGCCTGAAACTGTGTTTCCACCTTCTGCACAGACAGGGCACATTTCCTTCCGCGCAAACACAGTTGAAGGAGAGCCTCGGATTAGCTCACTACGGTAACACTGCTTTAGTTTATTTAACTAATTAACTTGCTCAGACCTGGGGAGTTTTCACCAAGAAAAGTGCAATTACAGCATCAGAGAACGCGACTAGGAGGAGGAAAAAAAACAAACTTTATTTTTTCTCCTTGAGGCAAGTGAGCAAACTTTACAGCTTTACAGATATGATAACTACTGACTTAACAACATGAGCTTCTGTGTTACACATATAGTTATTCAAATCAGTAATTGATAATGTTAAACTAAACCAATGTCTTAAAATAAGCCTTGAAACCTAAGTAAAGCCATCTTTAAGCCATCTTTCGTTCTGAACAATGTCTAAACTAAGTTTAATGGGACAGGAAAACTGCATGTATAGCATCACCTAAGTTTGCTGAGTCACATTAAGGTTTTAAAAACGTTATACTTCTATCACAATCATTTTATACAGAATCATCCTTTTAAAATTTCTCTGCCTATAATCTGTATTTCTAGAAAACTGAAATCTGAAGAGATTTCAAACAAAAACTGAACCCTGTGCACTTTTTCTATACCGGTCCAGAGACTAATATCAGAAACAATTACACCAGTTTTTTTTTACAAACAGTAAAATGCTAAAAGTCAAAGCCACAGAATAAAAAAACAAACAAACAAAACATTCAGACGCATGCAAATCAAAGTACGCATCCTTGAAATCATAAGTAGGAGATGCTATTTTAATGCCACTCAAATCACAAGCACCTGCCTCTGAGGCGTATGTGTATGTTGGTAGATTACCAATCCTATTGTCACTAGAACAGCTTGGCAGAAATAGTGTGTGTGTGTGTGTGTGTGTGTGTGTGTGTGTGTGTGTGTGTGTGTGTGTGTGTGTGTGTGTGTGTGTGTGTGTGTGTGTGTCAAAGAGAAGTGGGGTTGGCGGTGGGTGG
>VUQK01001296.1:9089-24115 GCA_015106715.1 Bujurquina vittata | reverse complement strand
AGAAAGAGAAACCAAAAGTGGAAAAACACAAAAAAAAAAAAGAAAGAAAGGGAAAAAAAAAATGGAAACAAAAAAAAAAAAAAAGGGGGGGGGGGTGTCAAGAAACAAAAGGCAAAAAATGTTTTTATGGCTTAATGCTGCAACAATCAAACATAAGCAAAGCTTGATCATCATGTTTTCATTTGATTTAGCACTGCATAGAGTGTGTGTGATTGTATAGAATTGTAACTGACACATTATTGCCTCTGTATTCCCCAGATACATTCTGTATGTTTTATTTGAAATGTCCCTGTGTATACAAGTACTTTATGAAAACACAACAGCATTACAATGTTTATTAGCCTGTGAGTAAGATGGATAACCATAGAGGCAATCGATCACAATTGAAATACTGTATAAACCTGTATTAATTCTTCGATGTAATGTAACGCTTAATGAGACTTTGACTGACTTTGTGCTTATAAATAAATTTGTGGTTTACAGTTAAGTTGTATGCAGTTATAGCAATAAGAATATTAGTTTTAAAAAAAGGCACTGGATATCTGGTGAAATTCAAATTCCTGCTATGTTGGTCCTTCTGGCCCAAAATATTTCAAACAATTGCACAGCCTACTTTAAAAAGTGCAGTCTGGTGCACAGCTTGTCATTGCTGTAGCATTAACTAATGTGTACTATAGTGTTATGTTTATTACACACATTTTCAGAAGTGAGAACTGCTCTGAGAGCTGCAGATTTAACAAAACTAGAAAAGAGAGAGAGAGCTTTCTATTCCCTACGCTTCTATGATTACACAAAAAAAAAACCAAATCTAACTTAGTTTTAAGATAAAACAGAACACCCCTGGACTTCAATACAGTCTAGACTCTATGTCTGTCTGCCTCTCTGGCATCACCATATTCACATTATGTCATAGGGCAACCCTTTTTTATTAATGTTACATGATAAGCCAGAAAAATCCTCTTTATTCAAACTCCCTTTAATAGCAGAGGTTCAATCATGCATGCGCGTGTGTGTGTGTGTGTGTGTGTGTGAGAGAGAGAGGAAGAGCTAGAGAAATCAGTTCATTATGCACTAGGATTGACCTTTGACAGGCCCTGCTCCCCTGTTTCTAAAACTAAAGCTGGGGCTGATGGGCATTTAATGTGCATCGCAATCAACTGTCATTCAGCGAGGGGAAACAAAGAGCAGTCGTGTTATTGCAGCTCCCTCTCCTGAGGCCCGCCTTTATGGAAATCATTTGCATGTTCCATTTGGAGGGGGTGAGACAAAGTAAGTGAGAATTTGTGTGCGATGTGCTGGAATTGGAAGTGTATATCTGTTTTCATATTTGTTGGGTCTGTCAACTGAAGTCTCAGCAGGTCTCTTTGACTGAAGTCTAGATGTAGGAACTTAACCTCAGCAGACTAAAGCTTAGAGATTCAGAGTGTCTGCCTACAGTAAAATGCCTTAATCGTAGCATGTCAAACCTGTCAGATGAGTATATTTTACACAACAGCAGTATTACCACATGATTTAGACAGCAGGTAGATTAGGAATAACGTACTTGACTCTGCTTCTTTGTTTGTTTCCTGGTACAAAAAGGTTGTTTTTTTTTTGTAGTTTCCTGCTCTTCATACAACTGCAACCCCATTTGGATACTTATAAGGATAAAACATTGGGGTATACATGCCTTGGTCCACTGCAACACTGGCTGTTGTTAATGGTGGTCTGTTCGGGTTCACCTCTCTTAATTCCCATCACTGAACTGGACCTCTCAACTGTGTTTGGTTGTTGATGCATTTGGGAGCTTCTCTTCTTTTTTTATTGAATTACATGACAGTATGACTTGGCAGAAGAAAATGGATGGATGGCTCATTGTGTGATACAAGCTATCCAAGTAGTTTGTGATTCAGTTTTGTTGAAAAGATCTAATATTTTAGTAGTATGCTAGTTAGCCCTAATTAGTATGTGTGCATGACGGTGCAATGAGTCTCTATGGTTTAGAGAGGCAGCTAGCTCATTTTTTATTAACCTGGTCAATATGAGATTAAAAATCTCTTTTCTAAGTGTCTTGGCAGTAGATTGACAGGTTAGTAACACGCATGGATGTTTACAGTGAAAAAACACAAAATAAGTATACAAGGAGCAAAATACAAAAACAATCCAAAAATATAAATTTAAATAAAAATTAAAATAAAAATATAAATTTGCACTAATGAAGCCTAAAGCCGAGCAAAAGTCATTGTCTTAGGCCAAAAAACAGGGGTAGAAATATTCAGGCAAAACTTTCGCAGCTTGAAGTAACTGTTTCCAGGTCATTTAAAATCACCATCCATTCATTTAGTGAGACCAGCTCCTGAAGTTTCAGTTCATTTTGCAGCTGATTCCAGGAGGTGGGAGCTACAAATCTTAAAGAATAGCATCGACAAAAACACTAATGCTAAGGCTTCATAATACAGAATCTAGAACCTGGTTGGTGAGGTCATCGTGGGTATACCCATCCTTTATATTGTCTATGAGGCACACAATGGCACTGGATGACAAACTTCATTATGATTGACATGACAATGCTGGGGGGGGGTTATTGTAAATACTTGCTCTGAGACTGAAAAAAGTCCCCATCACTGACATTGTAAAGTTGCATGAGTCACATTTAATAATGGGAACTACTGCCACCTAAATCAGTTAACCTTTTTTTAAAAAAAAAAAAAAGATATTGGTGAGTCATTCTTAGACTCAAGTCTTTGGATGGGCTTGAGGCCAAGTGTCGTCAGAGGGGAGGAAAGTACCAAACAAAGCAGCTTTGCAGTTAAATTTTCATAGTAATAAAACTGTATAGTAGCCACAATCTATTAGTGTTTATAAGCTCAAAATAGCACACTATACTATGTAAATACTGAGCTCACCTCAATTTCTTCATGGCTTATAAATACAAGTGGAGCACAGAAATTAGGCATGTTCTGATAACCCATTAACAATGTGTCATGTGAGCAGCTGTGGAGTCGTTTCCACATGTGGTGCCGCACTGTAGAAACAGTTGAGCAGAAGGTTGGGGCAGATAGTAGATTCCTGAGGTGGGATCTGGTGCCACTTTAGGAGAACCAGGCAGGATTATTGATGGGCCAATTAGCAGCCAGTGTGTGTGTCATCCCCATCCACAGGGGACTCTCTGATAATTAATGAATAATTTAGCATGCCTTTATGTAAATGCTGATAGGGGGTAGAAGTAACTGGAATCCCACATTCCTATTGTTACAGATTTGACAAAGTACACCTTAGAAGCATAGGGGAGGGGGGTCCCTTTTGTTGTGCGCTCTCTGATTTGTTTCCAACAGCAACAATAATTTGGAATATTCTCCTAAGGAGGCGAATGATACATTTACCCAAATCATTTTTCCCCATCAAAGCCGCCATGTATTCAAATGCATATAATTATATCCTCTTTGTGAACTGCATGCTTATTTTGCTTGTGTTCCAGTATGCTGAGCTGTGATGTGGATTCCAGCGAAAATGTATCATAATGAACAAGCCTCGTCTGCGTGCAAGGCTCAGGTTACTTTAATCCTTTCCTTTGTGAAACATCTGTAGCTGGAGTGTAGACTTCAAGTTTAGAAAGAAAACCAAAAACACTCAAAGAATGACAGTTTGACTACATGTCTGTCAATATGTTACTCTTTAGAGGGACCTGTACTCTAGACCGAGGATTTAAAGACATACAATCCTAATTTAAGACATCAGACAAGAAACACCAAGTGATTGCAATTAACCAGCTGGTGGACATTAAACTGGGATTGCTTTGAGTCCTGAGAAGCAAAACTGAGAACGTCTGATCTCGAGTCAGCAACCAGACCACAGCCTCATCTTGAAAAGCTTTTTTCTGCTCGCAGGTGGGAAATTTATGATCTTTATTTTAACCTCATGTTGGACCTCTTGTAGTGATTATCTTTCTCTGGTTAAAAGTAAAAGTGTATGTCCATACTGCAGGTTTACACTGGGTCTATCTGTGACATTTCTGTGCCACGCTGTGGTTTGTGGTTAGCTTTATGGTCTGGATTGAGCTGGATTTCACTTCAGTCTTAACGAGGTGACAGTGAACGCTTTCCTCCTTGCCTCACTGGTCCTTAAAAACCCTTTTAAGGACTTATGGAGAGCTGTCCGTAAGGATGTTAAAACATCACTTAACAAATCAATCCGCTCATTTGCATGCCAACAGTGATGCAAAGTGTATGTGCACGTGTGTGTGTGTCGCTGATGGTGTGGGTGTGTAATTAAATGCACATGTTGTGTGCAGACCCGTTGTCAGCGGCAGACTGTTTTCTTTCGTATTGATTACGGATGCATAAAACAAACACTTGTCAGATTTGGATATATTAAAATGACTGCTTAAGAACAAGTTGATTAAAAACATCCTGAAAACCACATTTAGTATGTGTGACAGTAAAACAGTGTGTTGTCACGTTCAAAAATTGTGATCCAAGAACACTGAATCAGTAGTCGGATCGAGGTTTGTTTCGTCATGTTCATTTTTGAACATTTTGTTAAATCTAAAAATATAACCCCAGCAAATCTGCACATCAAACAATCTAGTCTTTTTAACTTTACATACAGCTTTAATATCTCTCATTTTCTGACTCTTTTCCTCCTCCAAGTTCAGCAGCACCCTTTCTTTTCCCTTCTGCTTGTTCTCTCACCCACTTCTTTCTTTTCCTCTCTCTACTAGTCATCTGATCCTGAGGATAAACTCCTCTGGAGTTTCCTTGCCCTGAGGTTGACAAGCACTCTGATTAAAGGGCTTATTAGCTTGCAGTAAATGAGAAGCTGATTGTCATTTTGAAGCACGCAGCCGAAGCCTGTAAACAGCCAGAAGAGAGGGGGGCCCCCCAGCATGGAAGACGAAGGGGGGAAAAAAACCCTCAACATATGACGTAAGGAACGAGATCCTTAGAGCAGCCATGCAGCTAACAAACCATTTCCTTTATTCTCATATTCACACACACCAAGAAAAACCCAGATGGGCTGTGTGTGTTACTTCAGTCCCAAACCCCACCTCCCTTCCGGCTCAACTAATTAGACAGGTCACAACTGTGAGAGCTCTGGATATGGTTCAATGGAGGCACTCGTCAGCATGTGGAACCTGAAACTCTAACCCTAATGCTCTGCCGCTATCTCCTCCCATCTTTCTCATTATCTCCTGCCCACTTGAAAAGCAAGAATATCATGTTAAGGGATGAAAAGAAGCAAAATGAGCAGCGATTGGGGAAAGTCTCCACAAAACAAACACATCACGGTGGATTTGATCCAATTTACAGCCCAGACAATGGAGTAAACACTACTGACTGAGACGCAAACGACACTGAATCCAAGTTAGAAGGCAATAAATGCTGTGGTGTCTGTGTCTTTTTAAATTTCAGCTATTGCAAGAATCCTAATAAAAGATAAGACCCTGTAAAAATCTTAAAAGGAGACAGTATCATTATCATTACTATTATCGCTACTATTACTATTACTACTGGCATGCACCAAGAGAAAACTGCTTAATTAAGAAAACTGAGCCACTATTCAGAATCACCTGCAGAGGATTTAACCAGATGTCCGCCTCCACTCCCAAAGGCTAACATGCTAGCAAATACTTCACCAGTGCCACAAGACAATGGAATCGACCGAGCAAAAGCTAAGTCAACATTAGGAGCTGATTAAACACAGAACCGGTCAAGGCGGCTTCTGCTTGTGGAAGAAAGACTATTTGGATAGCTGTTGAGAGAAGCATTATTGTCTCAGATGATTAGAGTCATCTGAGGGACTGTCTGAAGGTGTGGAGGCTTCTCAACACAGAGTGGAGATGATTAGAATGAATGGCTCAACTGATTAGATTGAGTGTAGTTAGCCTTTAAGCAGAGGTTATTATGTGTTGGGTCATGTGGAGCTGCAGCTTGTTAGTGTGCATCTATGTATGTACATGCATGTGCGTATATGTGTGAGTATAAGAAAACACAGAAATTATGCTTTTGTTATGAAGAAGGAATATGCAATAATTAAATGTGATCAGTTTGAATTTAGTTTCAGAAATATATTTTACAACTAAATAAACACTCAAAAATACAAGAACAACACTATACAGCAAGCATCCCTGTGCAGCTTTGCACTAATCTTTGACACAACGTGCTAAAATACTCACAAAATATTAACATGCCAGCATTCTAACACACCAAGGAAGGGCTAAGTACAATTTCTATCACTAAATATTATCCATATAATCATCAGTGCCTTTGCTTTTAAAATGTCAACCATCTTCTGGGGACTGTGACACACAATTTCATGGGAATCTTTACAACAGCTGTATTGATATTTACTTCTCATATGGATAATATGAGTATGAAAAATACTACATTTAAAAAAAAACATCTTATCTGCGTTCATGCTCTAAGGATCACATTAGAGTTTGAGGTGTGGCACAGGTTAAACACAAGTGTTTGTTTAAATACAGCCAAGATTACAACACTGATATTCAGGAGCCTGAGAGGCTGCAGAAAAAGTGTTTCAGTACACTTTGGCAGAAGTAAAATGAAAGTGTGGAGGAGTGCAGGAAAAAGGAGAAAGACAACATTAGTGAGTGAGTGTGTCAGCAGGAGTAGATCATCCCATTTCTCAGGCTCTCATCAGTCTCCTCCATTACGTCATTGAAGAGGAGGATAAAGGAAAGGAGGGGGAGATGAGCAGGAAAGAGAGGGAGGCGAAGAAGAAGGGGGGACAGCTCGTAAAACACCGAGCACACAGTAAACATGTCTGCCCTTATGCATGACAATACCCCTTCAGTGAGCGCTGCCTGATATTAGCCAGATAACCTCCCTCTACCCCACGTGCTAGTTCCCATCCAACAACAAGGCTTTCAGTGGAGACGCCAGGGGAATAGATTAGCACTAGGCTAACGTGGTAAACTGTGCTCTATTACATGAGGCCATGCTGGGATAGACAATGTTAAGATTTTTCACTCACTCAGTCATTCACAAGTGCACACGTATTTCTTAGTGGTTAGTGACTGGTCATTGCAGTGGTTTACCTCAGCTCATACATGGGTTCCTATGGGGTTACTGTGAGAATAAGCTGTGGAGGCGGGTGGGAACGGCATTATGAGAGTCCCAGTGGGTGTCTGATCAGAGAGTGCAGTACGGATGAGAGGTGAATGTAAACAGCCGTGATCTTTGACTTTGTGTAGCTGGTGGTCTGAGCTGGGGAGCTATCATGTCTGGTTATGTGTCTTGTGGGAAAAAATGTGAGACATTTCTGTCTTCTGAGTCCACTCTCTTACATTTCAGATACAGTTCCCAGACAAATTGTGCATCATAAACATCCTAAAATGTTTATGCAAGTCACACAAGATTTTCATATCTTAATGTAATAATATTCCTGTTTAATATTCCTGAATAATGGGTTTCATAATTGCATAGCTTTTGTGAAGTGTGAAGGGCTGTCAGCACATAAAACCGACAAACTTCAGAGAGAGCATTTCAAACAGGGTGAGAGTATGAGTACGGCTTGGGGGCTGGGTAAAGGTGATATGGCTCAAATAAATATGTCATTTGTCTTTTAGCAGCCATGTAGACGTAGCTTTGCAGGCGGGATTGCTGTGATGTCCTCACAATAACAGCTGTAACTCCAAATGACTACGAAACACAGCACAAACTCAGTTACTGTGTCCTTGGAGAGTACCAGCTACATAAATCTAAATGCTGGAGCTTTAAAAAGTACACAAAGTGTGTTCCATGTCAGAATACATGTATCATTTTAGACACTAAAACATACTTCCTAAAATTATATGATCATACATGTATCCAAGCACTGAGGTGTGAACAAAGGTCTTGGGGAAAAAAAGCAAACGCATCACTGATAAACTCTTTAGTAATGAATGGAAATAGTGATCATTTTCACAGAGACACTCAAAGCTTGTTAGCAAAATCTAGCTCTTTATCAGCAGACCGACTGTATATACTGTACACTATGTGCAAATTCAGGTTAGCGACAGAGCATTACTGTCAGACATCAGGAAGAATTCATAATTCATGTTATCAGCAGAGCTCAGATTTATACTCACAGCCCCAGCCTGTAATTTGTGCAGCATTTGAAGATGATCTGGATCATAATAATGCAACAATATTTGAATAATGTAATATTGTGCCTGGTGATACAGAGACAACACTGACCTGAACACTTTGACGTGGTTGGGTCATTTAATTGCAACTTGGAGCCACAGAAGTTCTTCTTTTTGAAATCTAAAGTAGCATACAGTATGTAATACATTTTACTGCTGTTCCAGTCACATGGAAAATCAAACATATCACAGCACAGGAATTAACACTGTACAGGAATTCAACAAAATGACAGTTTCAGGGTTTCTGCAAAGAGTAAGTAAACCAGTGGGAGGTATAAAGTTTGCTTTTGATAAGTTACACACAGTTATCCAACATCCACAGTGTCCTGTAACCGAGAGTCAAACTGTGGCCAGCACTCTCCGTAACGTCGCTTCTGACCAATCACTCAGTCGGCTTTGCCCATTCGTGAAGAAGAAAGCCTCCCTCTTTTTGTGAGAGCACTTTAACTGATGCCTCTGTCACTTCTTTGAGTGAGCTGATATTTTACAAGACTGAAAAGGCCAAAAGTACAGCATGTCTCTACCATGCGTGAGGTTTGCAGGTCTGTCAGCAGCACTGCAAGAGCACAGATGACTGAAGGAAACCAAACAGCTGAAGTATCCAGCAGCAAATGAGCACCGTAGTGTGTCGTTAAATGGTTACTGAAACATGACAAGGACATAAGAAGCCTCTGCATGTGCATGGAATGAGAACCATAGAGGTAAATCTGTCTGATTAGAAAGATTTTTTTAATAATGCTATTATTGCTTTACTAAACATATATTACATTTTAGGCACAAGTTGTTTGATTATAAAGATTTATTTCAACACGAATATCTGATATTAAACTAACTAGAATGTAGACCATACATAGACTAGACAATCTATGCAAAATTTAGAATAAATAAAAATGTAATTTTCTGTTTGATCTTTTTAAAATCAGAATCGTTTAGCTTAGCCTAGCATTAAAAAAAATACCCACAGCAGATGGCTGCTTTAATAGCCTGCCCCCATCTCAGTAGCTTCACTGAAACTTGGACCCATGACAGTACAGGTAAACACTGATGTGCAGACAAATAACACACTCAAATTTACACAAGCATACACACAAAATCACCTGCTATCGCTCTAATGGTTAACAGGCCTGAAAAGCGAGGCATGGTCGTACATAGTGGAATGTCAGAGTAGCTGACAGTGCCCAGAGAAATGTAGTTATCTGGTGGAGGAGGGATCAAGTTCTTAACCTCTCCTTCGACCTCCTGGTAAAAACAACAAGCAGCCCCTGATCTCTGTGGCATGCTGCCTCAAGACCCCAGTGTGTCCACATGGATGTATGTATGGGTGTGTGATGGACCACGAAAAAAGGAGTGTGCCTTTACGAGAAATCATTCAAGTACACTGCAGGCAGTTCCCTTAAGGTGCTGAGGTGCTGCTCCTCCAACGAGTCTCTGAAATCCAGCTATTCTTCAAACCTGTGGTTTTCAAGTGAAGCCTTCAGTGTTGTGTAAGACAGTTGTTGAACAATAAACTGTGTAGGCACACACTCGCAGTTAATCTGTTGCCATGCAACACACTTCTTACTAAACATTAGCAATAACTTACGACACTTCTAGAGGAAAGCATTATGAACCAGGCTACAGTTTGATGTCAGGTTTAAATCTTTTTTTTTTCTTTTTTTTTTAAAACCAACCATGCAACTCTGAACAACAAAAACAAGCTGCCGCTTTGCAGAGCAGCACAATCCTTTACTGAGAGAGGCTTTTAATGGCCTTTCCAGATTGGGCCCTAATTAGCTGTTAATCATCTAAGGCTCATAACCAGAGTGGAGACAGCAGGCCTGTGTGTGTTTGTAAGTGAGTGTGCCTTTGCCTGTGTTTGCGTGTTCCCTCCTGCTGTCTATCCTTGTGTTGCAAAGCCATTAGCAGCAGACAAGCTAAAGAGAGCCAAACAGCCCATTAACTCCTTCACTCTTCCTCTCTCCTCTCCACCATGCTCATCTCTTTCCCAACAGTACCACAGTTGCCAGCTGACACCCTCTAATGCCAGCTATCTGTCACGACCAGAGATCTGTCCACCCACACATCCCTCCCTCTACCTTGGCCCTGTTTCTGTGTGATCTGTAGTATACGACTGGGTCTCTTAAAATGATATTACAAAGAGAGAAAGCACTCCCACAATGACAATCCCAGCTTATTTGATTATTTTAAGTGAAACCAACAGATTCCAGGAATGAGTCAGTCTGAATAATTTGGAAAATTATACTTAAACTGACATTTGATGACAAAGCTTATATTCACCGAGCCTCCATGATGAAACCTCCTATTCTCCTAGGATTGTTGTGTGTCTGTGCAGCTACTTCTGCCTGCTGGGCTTGGCTGCATGTTGGATCAATATCTCAATTTGGAAAAGCAGAGAGAAAAAGTAGAGTGAAATTTTACCAGCTAGAAAGCAGCATATCTCGTATGGGTGCAGACCACTTGGATGAGCCCAAATTACATCTGTAGTGCCAAATTGAGCACAAAGGAACAGAGCAGGGGGGAAATGAAAGAGCAGAAGTAGACGAGACCAACACAGTTAAACCAGCAATACTTTAGCTGCTTTAGGAGCACAGACCATATTAATGCATATATTCGTAAAATAAGGTTTCTGCTTCTAGTGGATTTTTTTATTTTACAATATTATCCAATTTATGTATATTTTTAAAATGAGCAGCTCAATTTGAAACAGACATAACTCAGGACAGAAGTATTGAAAATGAAAACGTTGCCTACTACAGAATAAGATGAGGACTAACAAAAGAATAACGCATAGTGAGAGATAAAACACAAAAAGGGCAAAGCTGCAAATAATAATAAAGTTATCAGTCTGCCAAGTTTCTTTAGATTATAGGGAGAATGAATGAAAACAAGGTTAAAGGATAAAGTTGGATGGATGGATTTAAGCCTGAAAATTATGATAACTGTTTATATAGTGCCAAATCACATCACAGCAACAGTTAGCTTAAGGTGCTTTATCCTGTCAAGTAAAGTATTCCGATTTATTAGAGTATTATGCTTAGGCAAGCAATAAGCAGGAGTGGTGAGGAAAAACTCCCTTTAGCAGGAAGAAATCTCTAGCAGAGCCAGGCTCAAGGCATGTCTGCCACCTTTTTTAACTAATAAAAAAAAAATCTTGTACAACCGATCCTTTGTTTTGTTTTTAAATACATAACAGTTTCCTAGAAAATGATCAGAATTTGTGAAGAGCAACCCTCACTGAGCACAAATGAATACAATACTTTTCATCTTTGTGAGTATAACACTGCACAACAGCCTGCAATACTGCCACCACAAACAAGCTTCCCCTAATACATCCACGGTGGGCTGCATGCTGACAGCCAAAAAGAGGGAAGTGTGTGATTAATGATAGCAGCATGGTCATATCAGCAGGCTAGTTAACAGACCTCACCATAAGACTGCACAGGTCACAGAGCACACCCAGCCTCATCAGCATCCATTACTACTGTGGGCACACATCACACATGGAGCTGCCACTGCTTTTACCCCAAAAATGTAACAGAGGGAAAAGTGGCCTGTGTAAGACTCCAGATTGTGTTGCGTTATAACCCACAGTTTGGTTTTCTTTTGGAATTTTGTTTATCCAGACAGACAGACAAAATTATGAACAAGCTTCATTTGCTGCCCTTTCAGTGTCAGTATGAAGTTAAAATATTTTTAAAGCTGAAAGACTAAAAGCATAAATGATAAGCAATTCCAGCAAAACAGAAAATGGTAACCCCATCTGTGGCTTTTAGATCTTCTAGTACTGAGAAATCTGATCCAAACAGTTAGCTTAGTTTGCCAACAGTGTGTGTGCGTGTTGTGTAAAAGGACAGAAGAGAGCATAATGAAAAGACGACAGCCAGTCTGACAACATCCGACGTGAATACACACACACAATATTCCTGCCTTTGGTCAAGCGGACAGGAAGGAGACATCAGAAAGTGGATACTGCTTAATTATTGCGCACAGAAACACAGTTGAAGTTGCAAACACCAGCATGTTCCAGATGTGCATGAACAGAGCAGAAAGACGAGGACGGTGAGGTGCATAGGGATATTAGACGGGGCAGTGTTGCATCAATTTGCCGGCAAAGCAGCCTAGGAATAGGACATGTGAGAGAAGTGGGAGGCTCGGGTTACAGGAAGAACTTTTTGATGGTCAGGAAATAACACTGTCTCTTTGAATTAGCATTTCCAGCTAAGCTTATGCTTCAGATGGTCTGTGCTATGGTCCATATGAAGAAAAAAAGTTTGTGAATTATTAAAAAGAAAGAAAGCAAAGCTATATAAGAATGACAATTATAATTTCATTCATTTTCTGGCCTATAGAGCACACTTGCTTTGGGGGCAAGTGTGCTCTACTACACCTGGGGCATACACTGGCTCTGGCAGACAGCATTCATGTGTAATTTTTATGTTTCTTACCATTCGATTAATGCGCACAAACTCCTCTGGGGTTTTGGCCCAAGGTGGCAGATCAACATCAGAGACTACAGCACCATCCTCCATCACTCCCAGGTTGTAACTGTTGGCATTAACAAACATCTCGGGCAGATAGTAGAATTCTGGAATCAGCTCCTGAATTGGCACAGCACAGAGACATAAATGAACACACACTGGTTACTGAGAGAAGTACAAAAAAAGGTCAACATCTTACTAAGCAGTGTGAGCATCTGCAACAGTTATCAGACATACAGTATATGACACATGAAAATGGTTTTGCATCTGTAGAGGGCTCTGCAAAATCACTAATGGAAATTTGGAATAATGGGAATGCTAGATTGGAACATGATGTCCAAGAGGATAAAGGGTAGCTTCACTCCTGGGTCCGTGCCTCACAAAAGGCAAGATGTAGGCTAATTTTCATATGAAATAACACAGAAAAATCCCAAATCATTAGATTTATGTCAGCACTGGGTTCAGAAGTGGAAAAAAATATTAACAGTGCAGCAATCTTTATGTAATGGTTCTAAAGGTACTTTTAAAGTGTTGAGTAACTCTCTAAGAAGAACAAGACCAGGAAAAATAAATACAGTGAAGCAGAACCGTTTATTGTAACAATACTGTTGTATTGTTTTTTGAATAGTCAAATTATTCATGGAAATTACTTGACCGCTTGTCTGCTGGCTGCCTTTAAGTAAAAAGCCTCTGAGCGTGTGGTTTTTCCCTATTCTGATGCGAGGATGATATTCTATGTGTCTAAACAGCCAGGGAGAAAAAAAGGAAGAAGAAGAAGAAGAAAAAAAAGAGGTTCTCTTCTGATTTTCCCCTCTTCCACAACAACAAAGAAGAAAAGCCAGCTAAATTCTCTTCTTACTATGATGATTTTATTTGGCTGTCACAAACAACACAACATGTTTTCAATCTGCAGGAGAGTGAAGAGAAATGCAAGTATGACAGGAGATGTAACCCTATATGTTTAGCCATTTGTCATTCTAAACAAAGCAGAACTTGCCACAATGAGTATAAACATTAAGATTGTGTTTGAGCTTAAAACATGTAGATAAATCAGCAATGCTTCCCAGGCTTTAGCTGTAGTGTTATTGTTGTGGGTACGTCTCACAAACTTCGACACAATCAGGACACAGGAAGGTTCAGTTCTTGGCTGCTTCACACAAATAAGAAAAGGAAAGTGTAGCGTGAATTATATGGCATATTCCATTTTCCCCCATAGAATATATTTAAAGTACAGACGGAAAACATAAAGGGGAAGCAAAGTTCGTTAAAGTGCATTCTTTCCAATGGTCAGCAGAGAGCATTTGCAAAGCAAAAAAAAAAAAGTCAGACAATGTACAGTAGAAGTCTGGAAAAATGACCCTTTATCCCATTTGATTGGTGACACTTTACTGATAAATGAATGCTTTGAATCACTATTTTCCATCTTACTGAATACAGCACAATGTTTATTTTGTATATTACAGTCCTCCTTAAAGTCAAAAAAGGAGGATAAAGCAGGGTATGCTTAAGGACAGTGCCACTTGATGGGACTGAAAAGATGAGTCACCAGTGGGAAGTACTGGCTTCTCAGTAAAATCCACCACATGATTGTGGTGATTGGCAAATTCTTGCCTTGAGGCATTAAGACAGGATTTCACAAAACAATGGATAATGACTTGATGCCAAATCATCCATCCATCCATCCATCCTCTTCCGCTTATCCTTTTCAGGATTGCGGGGGGGATCCCCCAGGTACACCCTGGACAGGTCACACCTACCTAAGCCCATTAACTGCATGTCTTTGGACTGTGGGACTAAGCCGGAGTTCCTGAAGAAAATCCCCGCAAACATGGTGAGAACATGCAAACTGCACACAGAAACATCCCGGTCAGCTGGTGCATTCAAACCTAGGACCTTCTTGCTGTGAGGTAACACTGCTAACCACCGTGCAACCATGATGCCACAAAAGTGCTAAATCAGATCTTTAAATATACAGTCTGTGTGCTCTATCAGGACTTGACATGAGTGAGAACTGGTTTTTGCTTACACTTCAGTGTGTGAGGACAAAATACATAATTATGAGAAGACCAACTCTATTCAGCTGAATGTCAGTGTATGACAAACACTATATAGACTAAATGATAAACATCATATTTGCTTAGCGCGTTTGGTGTCCAGTCTCCATGAATGAAAATTTTGTCCCTAAAAGTGTTGCGTGCTCTTTTTACAGAAGAAAATCATAGAAATATCTAACAACAAAAATGAACAGACCACCATGAAAACTAAGTGCTGAACAGCTGACAGCTAATACTCAAGGAGCAAGGAGGCCAAGAGGCTTTGTGAAAAGATTTAAGTCTTGACATATGCAACATGACCTTTACAAATACAAGCAAATATGCCCAGATAATAACATGACTCTTATCAAATTAGCTGCACAATATATC
>VUQK01001291.1:3311-18575 GCA_015106715.1 Bujurquina vittata | reverse complement strand
GCCGTATAATTTCATTTAATTTAATTGATTTCACTCCTCAAAACTATGCGGATTGACTTGATTATGAGCTAGCCTCTAGTGGCCATTCGAGAAACTGCAGATTTTGACACTTGGCTTCATTTTTGCTATTTTCATCACACGGACTTCCTCACTGACCTAAATAATTTTATTTATTTAAATTTTTTTGCCTCCTTCAGACTTTGAATCTGCATTTTCGGCCCATTCATAACACAAAATTGATAAACTTGCAAAACTTAAACACATAAGTTTGCAAATTTTAATGTTCTGTTTTTCTATAAATTTTGCCTAATGTTCTAATTTGTCTATTTTAAGAACCAATTTGAAAAATGAGTAGAATTCATTCATTTTTGTCTTTTTTCTGAAAAGGGACCAAACTATTCGAAACCTAATTTCATAAATAAAAACAAAGTATTGCTGACACATTTGATTCCTAATAAAATAAAATTGCATTAATTTTATTATGTACTTATTTTGTTTACATGAAAACTCCACAGGTTAAATGGTGGATATCTAGGAATCAAATGCACTGATGGAACTTCCCCTCGTCAGCTATAAATTAAACCAGTGGCAAAAATCATTATCTTGCTCAGCTGTTGATATATAGATAATATGTAACTGATCAACTCTTTACACATTGTTTACAGGTGGAACAACTCATCCAGGAGAGAGGGTGGGAGTTCATGTGGAATGAACATCTGGGCTACGTTCTTACGTGTCCTTCCAACCTGGGCACTGGCCTCAGGGCAGGTGTGCATGTACGCCTGCCAAAACTAAGCAAGGTAATCTACTGACACAATAACGCAAAGACAGAGCAGATAACTTTAGAAATACTAAATAATGCTAGTCTCTGTTGAGGAAGATAGTGTGGCATAGTCAAAAGCGCCAGAATATCTACACAGTCGTGTTTTAGAGGTCAGGAATAAACTTTGTCTCCATTTTCAATACAGAAATTTTTAAAGGATTCAGGTCCATAGAGTGTAGTGGTTAAAAACTAACCTGCAAAAGATCCCTAGTTCATGCCTGGGAGAAGGCACAGATCCCAGGGAGGGTTGCATCAGGAAAGATTTAAAAAATCAAACAAAAAACCTGTGCCAAATCAAATATGCAGATCTGCTGTGGTGACGCTGGTAAAGAAGGGAGCAGCTAAAAGCAGCTGAAAGGTTTCAGTAATCCAAGCTCTTATATCTACAGCTCTCGTGAAACTGTGTATTCTGCTCTTTAAAAGAAAAATAGTTGGAACATGTTACAAATGATTGGCAGGACCCACGGTTCAGCAAAATCCTTGACAACCTGCGGCTGCAGAAACGCGGCACAGGGGGAGTCGACACAGCTGCCACCGGCGATACCTTTGACATTTCCAACCTCGACCGTCTGGGCAAATCTGAGGTAAGGATATTCTTCTTGCACCATTTCCTTTTTCGTGTCAATGAGCTTTCGTACATCACTCCCATTTAAAAAGCTCAGTCTAAGCTACTGCTCTGCTGGCGTGTGTTTCTAGGTGGAGCTGGTCCAGCTGGTGGTTGATGGGGTCAACTACCTGATTGAGTGTGAGAAAAAGCTGGAAAAAGGCCAGGACATCAAAATCCCAGCTCCCATTGTTCAGTTTAGGAAATGAAAACTGAACTCCTCTGTGCCGTGAGGAGGGCAGACGTCTGATCAGTGCGCCCTCTCAAACGGAGCCTACCACAGAAGCTCAGAGCGACATCCATCAGCTGTTCCAGAGGACGTGTTCTCCTGACGTCTCCTACAGAGTGCATATCTTTAAGATAAATCGTCTCAGAAATGTTCTGAATATAGAGGGGAAACTCTACCTCAAGATAGTTGTAACCCCAACTCCAATTAAAAAAAACCTTTCATTTTACTTTTTCTGTCGCTTCTGTTATTAACCTGTTATTCTGCAGTCTGCACTGGCTGGACAGTAATGTGGGATTCTGTTGGAATACGTGCAGAAAGTGGTTTGACCTTTTGCTGAAATAAGCAGTTCTGTTATTTGTATGTATTGAGTTATGACGGCTGTACTGCACAGAAAACTACACTCACCAGCCACTTTATTAGGTACACCTTGCCATTACAGGTCGGCCACCCTTTTGTCTCCAGAACTGCTGTGATTATTAGTGGCATAGATTCAACGAGGTGATAGAAACATTCCGCAGAAATGTTGGTCCTGTTGACAATATCACAACTACTGCAGATTTGCCAGCAGCACATGGACATCCCAAAGGTGCTCGACTGGATTAAGATCTGGTGCCTGTGACGGTCATTTGAATACAGTAAATTCAAGGTCATGTTCAAAAAAACCAGTTTGAGATTATTTGAGCTTGGTGAGCATCCTGCTGGAGGCAGCCACCAGGAGATGGATATCCCTGTCATAAAGGGATGGCCAGCAGTAATACTCAGGTAGGCTGTGGCATTTAAACGGTGCCTAATGGGTCCAAAATGTGCCAAGAAAATACCCTGAACACCATCTCACCACCACCATCAGCCTGAAATATTTATAGAAGGCAAGACGGATCCATGTTGTTTATGCTAATGTTAACTTTAAAGTATAGCCTCAATTTCCTGTTCTTAGCCGACAGGGCTGCCATCTGGTGTGATTTTCTAATGCTGCAGCATCGGCTTCAGCTTCGTTGTGCATGCTTGGTTGTAATGAGCAGTTATTTGAGCCATCCTGTAAAACCTAGAGACAGTTGTGCAGGAAAATCTAGTGCAGCTCTGCAGTTTCTGAAATCCTCAAATCAGCCTATCTGGCACCAACAACCATGCCAAGCTCAGAGTCACTTAAATCACCTTTTCAGTGCTCAGTTTGAACTTCAGCATCTTCACCTTGCTTCATACCTAAATACATCGAGTTGCTCCCATGAGCGTCTGAGTAGGTGTACCTAACAAAGTGGCCTGTGATTGTAGCGTTACCGTTGCTTATCCTAATAACAGTGAATTCAACTCAATCCAGTTTTATTTACAAACCACAAGCATCGCCTCAAGGAGCTTTATGTTGTAAAGAGCCCACAATAATAGAGAAAAGCCAACAATCAGACAAATGTCCTAATCTGAACCCAACTGTAAATACTATTGTTACTACAGAGAACAGTTATGCCTAAAAACCCATATAGTGAGTAAAAACTGAATGGGATGAAAAATAGAACTCAATCACACACAGATAATGTAAGCAATAGATCCTGCAGGTGCAGATGTGCTTAAGAAAAGGCCCTCTACACTTCCTACAGGATTTTCAAAGCATCAGTAATTTTATTTGTAAATGCATCTTTAATGTAATGTTCACGAACAATATGCACTTTATAAAGAGGCCAACAGAGGTGGAAGAAGTTTAATTCTATTTCTCAAGATACAAAAATGATTCAATGACGTGAACGTTCTTGCATTTTCAGAAATTTCTTTGCGCCTGCGTGGAGTAACAAACTTGAACTCGCTTAAAAATCTGTAAACAGGTCTGCATAAACTAATGATTAATCTGAAAACACATTCAGCATTAAAGTAAGCAGAACAGCATTGATTTTACTTTCCAAGATGCCACCTCGGAAATTGTTTTTTTTTAATTTTTTTTCTAAAAAGAAAATCAGTAGAAAGAAGTCAACAACCAAACGGTGACACCTAGAGGCCAGAGCCTACCTGTGCACCAAAAAGTCCTGCTTTTCTTTTTTTTGGCAAAGTGAAACAGCAACACAAGCCTCTATTAAAGAGTGGTTGAAGAGTGCTAAACAATGCAGGTTTGGAGAACAGGCCATCTCTGTGAAACAAGGGGATAAGAACAGAGAGTCAGGCTGGGTTCTTTGAACAGGAAACAGAAGGAAGCCTAACAAGCAAGTCGTCAGTCTACAGGTCGTTTTTCACTGTGTTTCTTTGTGAACTCCTCCGCGTTCTTCATGAATTTCCCCAAGTTTTTAGTGTACTCCTCTGCCAGGTCAGCCCTCAGCGGATGCTCTGGCTCAGGCATGTTCACCATCGCAACCAGACACTGAATCACTGGAGGAAAGAGGAAACGAGGAAGGTATACGTGAGCTTCTTTGGTACTTTGGAACACAAATGCAAGACAGCAACAATAAGAAGTGGACATCTGGTTTCACCTTGGTAGGTTTTTGTGGCTGGCTTCCAGTTCTCCACACTGATGATGGGCAGGCAGACCTGGCCCTTTTCATCAATGTTGGGATGGTAGATTTTTGTCTTGAAGGTTATCTTAGGTGGCTTGAAGGGATACTCTGCAGGAAAGATGATCTCAATCCGAAATGCTCCTTTATCATATGGAGGATTGTCCTTGAAGAAAATAAGAATAAGCGACTTAGTGCGACAACTTATTTTCTGCAGTGGACCATGGCTAGCAGACCTAGAGTAGAAAAAATTACTGCGGCAGAAGTCTTGATCCAGATGCTTTATACCCAATATGACAGGGAAGACAGCCACAGATACTTTCCTATAATATCTGTTATTTGTAAGAACACAACACAAAAGCTTTGTGTTGTAGTTAGACAAGTTTGTGTCATAGTCCTGTTGGTTCCTTGCAGTCACTAAATTGAACATGTTGGGATCCCATTTGCTTTTTAATGGGACCTTTCTGTTTATTACTAGCTCCATGGTAATAAGCTCAGGCTCTGCTTTGCATGAGTCACAGTTAAAAATAATACCAGTCCTTTGTGCAGCTCCTTGATATATCTGATACAAGTGATTTCTACTCCCTTCCTCATCCCTTTAACCCAGGGATACTCGCATCCAGGCCTCGAGAGCTGGTGTCCAGCAGGTTTTAGATGTGTCCCTAATCCAAAACACCTGAATCAAATGGCTGAATTACCTCCTCAGTATGCAGTCAAGCTCTTCGGAGTCCTGCTAATGACTTCTATATTTGACTCGGGTGTGTTGAAGCAGATACACATCTAAAACCTGAAGCACACTGGCTCGCGAGGCCTGGGTGCGAGTATCCCTGCTTTAACCCAACTTTCTTCAGATTGTTGGCCCTTATAAAGTAGAATGAACAGCAGGGGGCGGGGCTTCTGTAGTTCTGATCATATTAAGGATACCCACCATTAAAACATCATACAGAGCACAAAGCAGATAAAACTGAGCAGCTGAGCTTTCAGCTAACACCAAAACAAAATAACAAAAATGTTTAACTTTAACAAACAGTACTGGTCATGGACTGTAAGTATATAGACTATAATCAGAAAATATTTGTCACATTGGCCAACCAGAAAAGAAGAGAAAAAAAAACTAAAATTAGGTCTCTCAAAACTCAAGGAGAGGGATCCGAAATTAGAGAAACATGGAGCACCAAAACAAAAACCCAAAAATGTATTTTATCCCAGGGTCAATACTTACAGGAAGAACAAGCCCTTGCCAGTTTAAAATATTTGATTCATCCACATGAAGGATTCGGAAATTCTTTATCCCAGAATCACGAATGTCTTGAATTTCCTGAAATGAAACAAAGGATTCAAGTTCAGTGCAAAAGTGTGTGTATTGTACACAAAATCAACGACAGGAACCAGAACGTCGCCCAACTGGCAGCCAGGCTTGTGGTGGAAGGAGAAACAGTGACTCAGCAACGGATTCAGAAAGGGGAACACTGACCCATGTGGTCTCATCCCACATAAGAAAGCTTACAGCTGGTTCTAATAAAAAAAATGTGTCAGCACACAGTGTGCTGTGTATGACGCGGCACAAACACAGACCATCAGAACTTACATGACAATGGCCTTGTCTGAGGAACATGATAAAGACATCAAGGTGCTGAATTAGCCCCCAAATTCCCCAGATCTCACCCCAAAACAGCATTCCTGGGCTGTGCTAAAACAAACAAATCCACTCCATGGAAGAGCTACCTCACAAACAGGACCTAATGTAACTGCTGTTGGAACTGTGGCGACGCCTTCAGAGGTCACAGCTGTTTTGGTGACAAGAGTGAGTGAGAGCTGTTGTAGTTTTAAACATGTGGCTGATTGGCATCTATGAAAAAAGTGATAAAAAAAGGTCAAGAAACCATCTGAGGATTCAAATCTGCTGGATGAAGGTGATTCACAGGACCAGTGTAATACAGCCCTGATGGACAGAGTCCAGTCAGACAGTAAACGGTTACATCACTTCCTCCACAATGACTCACACCCACTCTTCCTCGGTTCAGATTACCAGTCACACAATGCATTTTTCCCTCGAGGCTGCTCACATAAATACTGCAATACTGTCACAGCTACTGCTCTGTTGCTGAGATAGAGACAATTTACTTTTTTTTTGAAAAAGGGTGGCCAGACCAAGACCTTTGGGATGGCACAATGAATTGATTATGTATAAAAACACACACACCTTTAACAGTTCCTGACAAAGACAATACATTTCCAATTAAAATTGTGTTTGTACCATTAAAATGTACCCGTTTTTCAACAATGGCTGCAAATGGTTCCAAAACAAACAAACAAAAAAAACCCAACAACAATTAAAACAAAGCTGTAAAATTAGCAGTAATTGATGTTAGTCCAATTCCAGTTAGCCTGCAGCAGGTTTCACTACTGGGTCTAGGTTCCTGTGGTCATGGCCACCAATTGGCTCTGTTCCTACAGTCTACTCTGTGACCAAAGAACCTCTAATTACCCAGGATTTCCCACTTTGCAGATTTTGGTTTCATGGGGGGCACTTGTTAGACATCCCAGAATAAATGAGGCCCTACAAAACTATAACTGTCATGAAACTTTCACTAACCCATCATAATGCAAATGACCAAAAATCAGCATTCTGTAAAAAAAAAAGGGAAATGATGCAAGTGCTTCAGACCTATATTCAATACTGTATTTGTGAAAACTAAAACACGTGAACTTTTGCCATCCACATGTATGTGTAAACAGTTATTTTAGCAGCGTCATTTAGTGACATTCATTGAGGAGGACGACGTGAGCGCCCCCTACTGTGCCCCAGATGAATTGCAGCCAATTTCTGATTTATAGGAAGTGGAAGATCAGCCCTTATCAGTATCATTTTAAAAGATTAAGAAAACCATAAGTTTCGCACATAATTAGTTTCTGTACAAAACAATTCTCTGGAGAATAAAATATTTTTCATTCATAGTCTAGAAAGTTTCTAGAAACAGCCATGCGTTTACTTAGTGAGCTGTCTATACATTTCAGAAGCACAAACACAGGTAAGATCCTCACATCCTCGTCGTTTCACGTGATTTTGTGGCAGAAGTTGAACTGACAACAGAAACTGAATCGGTTCAGCTTCTGGCACACACACTTTACTGGAATTCACATGAACCGTGTAGCTGGATTGTCGGGGGAATTCAGGAAGCACTGACGACACACTTCACTTTTGTTTAGGCATGAGGAAACTCCTAAACGCAAAGGCTGCGTTACACCTGAGGCACGAGAAATCAAAACCAAATCATTTGCTCATAATTTAGCGCATATTCTAGTTTTCCTCAAAAAGCTTAACTACTAAAAAGGTATTACTCTGTTTGCTTTATATTTTATTTCTCCTTATATGCAAGCAAGCAAAATAACTTCGTATATTGTTTTACAAATAATGAATCCTGACATTTTTCCCCAAAAGGGGGAAACAGATTTTAATTACTGAAAACGGTTGAACTGGATTTTAATTCATTCATTATTAACAGTTTAGCTAAACATTATTTATTAGACGTATATGGCCCAGATGAGGTCTGACGTCACGTCCCAACCCCAAAGTCTCCATGTTTTCGCCTCCGCGGCTGCCTTCAGATGATGACAGCGGATAAAATAAGCCGCTACAGTTTCCACCATGTCTGCATATTAAACACCAGCTTACTTTCCGACTTGGCGCGGTAAATGACGGGGTTCCCTAAGTGCTGAATCACGCTCTGCTTGCGTCTCAAACTACTAAACCCCCGAGTCACCGTCTGACGGCCGTCATTATCCTTTCGTTTTGTCAGACACTTGAACGAGAAATACCCGGACATTTTCTCTTTGCCGACCAAGCTGCTGCTGCTGCGCTCAAGAAGCCGAAACCACTGTTTAAACCGTGCCAAAGTGACAAGGATCCAATAACTCGGGTTTTTTCTTACCTTGGTTAGTCTCCTAGTCGAAGTCATTGTGGTACCGATTCCGTCTTCTCCTTCTTCTTCCTTTTTCTTTCCGTTCTCCTTCGACTTCTTTTCGGTTTGTTTTAAAGCGGATGACAGGCGGGGCCGCTGCGTACCGCCCCCTTTGGGCCCGGAGGGTATAAATTCTGATTCCGCGTGAGGCTGGTGGAAAGTAAACTGTATGAGTTTTACACATATTCAAAAAAGATAAATTAAAAGACTAATTTAATAGGTACTGAATATAAACTTGTTTTTCAAATATCAAAATCATTAAGTTCATTGGCAGTCGTCCAACATACAATGATGTGGAGCAAAAACAAACTACTAGGAGTTAATCTGTCGTAATTATTCTTCCATAAAAAAACAAACGCTGGATTAAAGGCAGTTTTGTGATCACCCTCACACAATTTAACCAAAACTTTTACCCTCATGTTTTTGGATATGTGATCCTGTTTCCTACGTGCTACCCCCATTTCAAGAGGTTTTAAAGATTAAAGAGTCCAAAGTGAGCCAAATATATTATTAACGTATTTACAATGTGAACCTCCTCGCCTTGCAGGGCACACTGGAGTGCATCATCTCTACTGGTTGTTTTGTAAAGATCACACACATATTTTGTTTGTTTGTTCTTGCCATGCATGACATTTGTTTGTTTACTTCTTTGTTCATGAAGAGTTGAGCAACCAAACTTGGCACACAGGTACATCACAGGAACCTGAAGGTTCTTCACACTAAAAAGGTTTCATTTTAACAGCACCTCATTTGCACTCACTGACCACTTCATTATGTATACCTGTTCAGCTGCTTGTTAATGGAAATCTATAACTCAGTGCTTCTTTTTTTTCCCAATTCTTTTTTATCCATCCTCCATCCCAGCTGTCACAGGGTGAGAGGCAGGTACACCCTGTACTGTTTTATTTATAATGCTACTTTAAACATGAAACTTTACACTTTTATAGGAAAAAATCCTTCTGCATTTAGGGACATAGTCAAGACAATCTGCTGAAGTTCAAACTGAGCATCAGAATGGGAATGAAATGTAATTTAAGTGACTTTGAGCTGGTTGTTGGTGCCAGATGGACCGCTTCAGGCTGATTTCAAGGCAACAATAATTGAAATAACCACTCCTTACAAACAAGAGCAGAAGAGCATCTCTGAACGCACATCACGTCAAATCTTGATTTACTAAATTTGGCAAAATGGCACAGCAAAATATAGAAGAAGGCCCTTAACCCTTCAGCTAGACCAGTATCTGCTCCTTTGTGCATGGAGGAACAGGATGAGGTACTGCCAGATCCCTGCAGAATGACCTCCAGCAGGCCACAGGTGTGATTATCTCAGACCAGACATGCACAGACTTACACAGGGTGGCGTGAGGGCCCAAACATCCTCCAGGGATGCCTGTGCTCACTGCCTGGCACTGTGGAACCTAGTGGCATTTGCAATAAAATACCAGGATTGGCACCCATTCAAATGAATGGGTGAGCGTGTCCAAACCTTTGACTGGAACTGTATATGTGTGCTTGTGTGTGTATTTATGCATGTCTCCCCCAGAGAAGTACACTACCACCACCTTCTGTGCTGGTGAGTAAACTTGCATGCAGTCAAACCATAGCCAGCCTCGCTTTCTCCTCAGGCTGAGCGGATCCTGTCTGTGACCTCCCGACAGTCTGTCTGTTCAAGATGGCCGCTTGAGTGGAGAATTTACACCTTCCCAGTAAAACTAATCCAGGAGCTAGCAGCTCGGAACAACTTTTACCGTGGTCTTAGAGAATGGCCCGAAGATACGAGCAAGGTTTTCTACTGCTTTAAATCTGAAGAGAAGCACGGTTGTTGAGGTTGGAGTCATGGACTAGAACACTGCTGGTAAGAATTTCTTAAACAAACCCACAGTTTGGTAGCTACATTAGCCAGCTAGCGCTTTCAGTAACAAATAACTGGCTAACTTTAGCAGCATCTGCCGTAATCGCGCTAACTTCAATAGACGTACAACAGGCTCTCCAAAGGTGGTTCACCGTTAAACAGTTAGCTACAGTTAGCTCTACAAATATGACTCGGGCTAACTGCTAAGTGGGTTTGTTAGTGTGAAGTGTAGCTGCTAATGTTACCTGCTAACGTTTCATAGATGATGGTTTGCTACTTCTGTATACCTTACTCGCTCTTATTCGCGTTTATACTGCATGTGCGATTTAAATGACGCCAAGGAACGTCTGTTGTGTGTGCTGCTAACGTTGTCAAAACAATAGCTGTGATGCAGCTGTAAACGGCTACAGCCGGTGTATTTTTACTTCTCATTTAACTTGGTTTCCTCACAGTATTTAGACTGTGTCACAAGCAACGAATGAGCAGCAGAGCTTGCATTAAGTGTATTGTTAAATATAATAGTAGACATAGCTTTTTTAATTTGACCTCGTCAGAAACACACTGACAAACAAAGCCAAACTGTCAGCTGACCTCAGGTAATTAGTTTATTAAGGCTAGACAACTACATAAATAATACGCGACAGAAAAATGTCAGACAACACCTATTAATAAGCCTCAATTCACCGGGCAATCACTGGTAAGGTCACTGACTTCCTTTTTCCCGTAAACCTCAAGCCTCCTTGGAAAGAGTTACTGAATGACAGCAGCAGGAAAAAGTAGAGTACTGCAGTTTCTGGCTTCCTTACCACATTCTTGTTAAGATGTCACAAAGCAGTTATGAGAAGGAAGACTGAGTCATAGCAGTCTGATTTAAATCTCAGGCGCATACTCTTGACCTGGTTTCTTACGATAGGTTTATCAAGAAGCTGGAAACAACACCATATAGACCTTTGCTGCACTGGTTCTATAGATTTAAAGGTTCTTTTAAAAAATGGGCATGACAATGGAAATTTAGAGTTCTGTTGTCACTGATTCTTTTGAAAGTATTTGATGTTTTCCTCCAACTTTAACTAAGTTATTTTTAGCCTTGCTAGAAGTATGTTTTTCCAGAATCTGACCCATTTTGATGGACACTATTATGAAATCATATCCATATTTAGCGTCACTAAATTCAGCCAATGTGGGATATATATATATATAAAGGCAACTTGTTGCCTTCTCTGTTTGTAGGGCTGCAACGATTCGAGTAACTCAACTCGACTATAAAAAAAAGCCTTGCCACAAATTTCTTGCTTCACTGAGTCTCTCTCTCTCTCACACACACACACACACATGGACAAAAACAAAGAGGTGGAGTCATTACTTGGACAGTGAGCTCAGGTAGAGTGAAAGAAAAGGTTTTTTCTAGTGTCCAAATAGCAGCGCTTGCTACTGTAATTGCTGTGAAAGCCTTGACTGGTAAAAATCTGGCAGGAGTCCTTAATTACAACATCTGTTCAAACTCCAATATGAAGAAAAGGGAAATTTGTAGCTCCTCCCAGCCAAATGTTTTACACAATAAAAAAAATGTACACCAAAGTTATAGAAGTTATAATAAAATACTCAGATGAGTTTAGTCATCCAATGCCCAGGGGGACCGCTTTTCTTCATTGCAGCCACCACAGACTCCTTTAAAGGCTTACAGACACACATACTCACTCATTCTCAAGCACACTTAAACATGCAGACACACACATATGCACAAAAACATCAACTCTACCTCATCCAGGAGATACAATACTGTAAGAACTCTTTTTTTCTTTTCTTTTTTAAATAAAACCTTTGAAGAAGACAGCGTAAACGCTATTTTATTTTATGCCTTAGTTTAGGTTGTACGTATATCTTTATTTTATTTCACATTATTGTACTTGTGATTGATTATTTTTGCATTTAAGAAATATTTTCTTTAAAAAAATGATTTTAATATGGCAAGTAAATATAGTGAAAGGGTTTATTTGACAGATGCTCTATGCAGTTAAACTACTAAAAACGTTATTTCTAAAATGAAAACCAGTGAGCAGTTCATTTTAAAGGACCTGTTTGAATATTTATTATTGCTTATTAATAAGACAGAAGTGCTTCTTTCCAATTACTCTACGAATTAATGGAATAATCGATTAGTTGATGGCTAACATAATCAATAGTGGCAGTCCTAAATAGTTTGTTTTGTTTTTCTTTGTTCATTGGCCTTAGCTTTAAGTACTGTGCAGTGATCATAAGCTTTATTATTGAAGGTGAGACTGGAGTTGGAACTGCAGTATTATTAGTCTGTAGTTTAGCACTACTCAGAGCCATTTGTGCACACATCCTACTTGTATTGTTCCTGTTAGGTTACTTGAGATTACATAGTTCTCCTTTCATTTCATTTATCTCTGGTAAAAGTCCAGCTGAACTTCCTGCGCTTCAGCTGAAGAGCCTCTTTAACTACGATGTGACTCTTGCGCTACATTAACTAAGACAGTTGTCACGCAGTGGAAATATAATAATAATGAATAGCAGTTGACTGACAATAGAACTCACATGCTTCACATTAGTGTGAATCATGTGGTGGCTGTGAAACTGGTTTGTGTGAAGCTGAAAGTTCATGGCTGATGTAGGTTTGTACACACTGTCAGTTTTTAATGTTACACTGAATTGGAATAAGATGGAGGCTTGCTCTGAACAAATTAGACACATAGTACCCGATAAGATGCAGTTATATCGGAAGCTGGAAAAAGTTTTTTTTTATGTTGACTTAAGTGCAGTGATTTAGCAATATAGTTTGAATATAGGGGCCTCTGTAGGGGTCTCTACCTGCTAGTTCAGGGGTGGCCAACTCCAGGCCTTGAGAGCCGGTGTCCTGCAGGTTTTTGACATGTCTCTGCTTCAACACACCTGAGTCAATTATAGAAGTCATTAGCAGACCTCTGGATAACTTGACTGCATACTGAGGAGGTAATTCAGCTATTTGATTCAGGTGTGTTGCATTAGGGACACATCTAAAACCTGCAGGACACCAGCTCTCGATTCCTGGAGTTGGCCGCCCCTGTGCTAGCTTTTTACCCTAAATGAATCATGTTTTTATTTACATTTTTATAAGCACTGAAATGCCAATCTTAGTTTGTGTACTTAAAATGACGTTTTTACAGTCATTCATTTATCAATATATAAGGACGATGACAGCGATTATATCACAGATTTATAACGAGTTCAGAATAAAATCTATATATAATCATGTAGTCTATATCTTTCTTACTCTGGACGGGAATGCTCTCAGGCTGTCAGTGTCCTTGCACTACAAACATTTACTGTATGTTGCTGTAGTAGTCACTTTTTAAATACAAGTTTTCTATATAAAGCTTTAGACACAGAATGCAAAGTTCAATCATTTGCCATGTGGTAAACAGTCAGACGGACGAAAAAATACACTATTGAAAAAGTATTTGCTCATGTGCCTTCACATGCATATGAAATTGAGTGGCATCCCACTCATAATCCATGGGGTTTAATGTGATGTTGGCCCATCCTTTGCAGCTATTACAGCTTCAACTCTTCTGGGGAGGCTTTCCATGAGATTCGAGAGTGTGTTTTTGGGAATATTTATCATTCATTCAGAAGCACATTTGTGGGGTCAGACGCTAAACTTGCTCACCCATGTCTTTTTGGACCTTGTCTTGTGCAGTGCTGTGTGCAAACTCCTGAAAAACAACCCTACAACATAATCTACCCACTGTTCTTGAGCTCATCTGCAGACCAGATGAAGTTTGGACGTCTGTAGCGATTGACTCTGCTGAAAGTTGGTCACCTCTGCTTGCTGTGCCTCAGCATCTGCTCTGCCCGCTCTGTTATCTTACATGGCCTACCACTTTGTGGCTGAGTTGCTTCATTTCCAATCACTTCCACTTTGCTATAATACCACTAGCAGTTGACTGTGAAATATTTATTAGTCAATATATTTCAGAACTCGACTTGTTGCACAGGTGGCATCCTATCACAGTACCACACTGGAATTTGCTAAGCTCCTGAGAGCGACCCATTCTTTTACAAATGTTTGTAGAAGCATACCTAGGTGCTTGATTTTATACACTTGTAGCGCCGCCATTAGTACTAGTTTGTCCCCGCCTAATTCTGTGCCCCTGATTCCAGTCAGGCTGACCCATTATAGCCCAGAGCAAGTGGTACCCTCACATCTTTCTTGATGGACATGGCAGTGGTGACATGCTGACTGCTCTGCAGATGAGATAGCACTGAGAATGGGATGACAAAAAGCAATTGCATGCACTTGGACAATACTTCACTCTGCCCAACAATATGTGACAACAAGGGAAGATGCACAGTTTCTGAATGGACAGGAACACCAAAAGCAGTGTATATAACGTGCAATGTGACAGGAATGTCTCACAACATGAGAATCTGTATGACATGACACTGGGCAAAATGAACTTAAGCCTGTATCAAATTATATATGTAAATATGTTTCCACTATTTTTCAGTACTTTGTTTCATAATTTGTTGACATTTTTGGAAGAATTTCTCATGTTTTTATCGCTCTCGGACAGTTTTCTCAGGATCTATGAATTAATAAGTTTCTGTTTTTGTACCATTGTTGAAAATATCTTGGACTGGGAGTGTCTGGAGTAGAAATATATCTAGTTTTGGCAATAAAGAGACCTGAAGTGAATCAGTAAATTATGTTATAATATATAATTTTCAGCATGTACCATCAAAATGTGTGTAGTAGAAGGTTAAATGGATTTTTTACACTACAAGCAAAAGAGCAAAAAGAGAGAATGAGCTTGAAAAACAATCCAGCATTTGAAGTAATCATTTTTTACCCAATATTCTAAAAGGTCTGTTTTTGTTTTTCTTTCCAGGAACTGGAGGGCATAAAAGGCCCCTTTCTTGTAGCACAGCATGGACAGCTTCTTCAAGGCAGCTGTAAGTGATCTGGACAAGCTGCTAGATGACTTTGAACTCAATAGTGGTAAGACCACTCACACATCACATGGACAGTTAAAGGCCGTTGATGGTTCATTGCTAGTGGATTCATTCATTTTGATCATTTATCTTAGCAAAGATATGATAACTGGTAATGCAAGGAACAAAGGGTGTGTGGCATAGCTGTCAGGAAATGTATTTTAGATCTGCTGTATTCTTACTGTGTAATATGATGCAGTTACAGATGTATTTGCAAACCGCTTTCAAAGTTAGAACTTAGTCTCCATCTGCTGGCTCTGCTCACTGCGTATTAGAATTTCAAGCTTGATACAAACTTTTTATTGTCACATACACATAGTGTATGTCCTAAC
>VUQK01001284.1:1439-12874 GCA_015106715.1 Bujurquina vittata | reverse complement strand
AACTTTAGAATAGAATAGAATAGAATAGAATGCCTTTATTGTCACTATACAGGATGTACAATGAGATTGGAGGGCCACTCCTGATCGGTCCCATAAAAAAGAAAGTCAGACTTCCTAAAAACAAAATATAATCTAAGAAAAATATACAGAAAATAAAAGTGCATTGAAATATACACAGAGACAATGCATAAAATATATACAGAAAAAATGTATTAGAATACAGACATCTTCAGATACAGGTATATTATTTTTACAAAATATACATTGTAAAAATAATATACACAATAATGATGGAGATGGTGAGTCTTTCATGATATGCACAGAGATGTGGGTATTGTGCATTTAGAGTAGGGGTGTGTGTGAGTTCAGAGTAGTGATTGCTCTGGCAAAGAAACTGTTCTTGAGTCTGTTTGTTCTTTATGATGGTGGCCAGAGGGCCTGACATCCTGAGGCCTGAGCTCACTGCCCAGTATCATGGAGCCCAACTGACATTTGCCCTAGAATACCAGAATTAGCAGGTCAGCCAATGGCGTCCTGTGTTTTTCACATATAAGAGCAGGTTCACCTTGAGCATATTTGACCAACGTAAAAAGGTCTGGAGAAGTTGTGAAGAACATTATGCTGCCTGTAACATCGTTCACGATCGGATTGGTTCCAGGTCAATCATGGTCTCCATTTCCAAGGAAGGATGGAAAGATCTGTACAGGCTAGGCAACGGCACCCTGACTGCCATTAAAGGAGACTTATCATGCTTTTAAATCCTTCCTTTTCATATATAAATCTGTATAAAGAAGAACTGCAAGGCTTTGTTTCAAATATCTTGTTATTGTTGCTCCACAGACCCCTCTTTTACTGTACACCTTTTCTAAGGCTCATCTTAGAGCAACTACTTTTGGTGCAGTCTGTTAAAATGTGAATCAGACATTTCACGCCCCCCCCTCGACATCAACTGCAATGCACCCCGTTTGGCCATTTTTGTAGTTTGATAGCTGCGATACAATTAGCTACCGGCAGAAAAACAAGCAGGACTTTTCCCACTGATATGAGTGCATTTCCGAGAAAAAATCAATTTAACCAGGCACTTCGAAGAGGCTCTGATGCCGGGGGGGCAATGTAAGGAATCGTGTAGGTTAATACACCTAACAACCAAACATTTTGACGTGCAACTTTGGCATAGCCAAACTACAAAATCGCTGCTAGAAAAAAGTAGAGGATTCACGAGATTGGTTAGCCGGAAGTTCAAGGCCTTTATGAGCTGTTCCACAGCAAATTCTGTGACATAACAGATAAGAAAGCATAACAGTGTACAGAGAAAACTGAACAGACTGAAAATTATGACCCAAAAAGAATATAAATATCTGCACAGCACCAGGACAGGGTGCATTAAAATTTCCTGCACTCCTACACACTTAAAGTACACAACAACTTGTATTTAAGGGCTCTGAAAGTGGATTTTACATGCTACATCATGCAGTAGGTAGGCGCTTGTCTTGCAGCTGGAGGGTTGCCGGTTCAAGCCCCTGTCCCTGCGCTGTGTTGTGTCTTTAGGCAAGACAGTTAAACAATATTGTGGTAGCACTAGTCTCTCCCTGCATGACCGCAGATGCTCATCTCTGGATGAGTGATCTGGAACGATCATTTCATTGTGTGCCTTGTGTGCACAATGAGTTGAATCTAATCTAATATGTCTCCTTTAAGTATCAGGATGAAATCTTTGGACCTATTTCAGACCCTTTGCTTGAGCAGTGGGTCCTGGGTTCCGCCGATGCACAACAATGCTTGTTCTCATGTGGCAAGAGTATACAGACACTTCCTGGAGGATAAAGCAATTGATACCATTGACTGGTCCCAGCAGTCGCCTCACTAAGAGAACTACATGGGACATTTTGTTTCGGTCCATCTGACACTACCAGGTTGCACCTCAGACTGTCCAGGAACTCAGTGATGTCCTGGTCCAGATCTGGGAGAAGATCCCCAGGACACCATCTGCTGTCTTAATAGGAGCATCCCCCGACATTGTCTGGCATGCGTACAAGCACGTGGTGGCCATACACTCTACTGTGTAACATTTTGAGTTGCTGCAATGAAATTTCAGTAAAATGGACTCGCATGCTACATCATTTTTCCACTTTGATTTTCATGTTGTCTTTGGATTTAGCCATTTGTAGGTTGATCCTTTTCATTTCCATGAAACAATTTGACATCCTTTCAGTCCTAACACATTACACAGTCCATATCAGTATAGATATCCAGGATGATTTTCTCATCCAGGTTGTCTGCCCCAAGCCTCCTCTCTGTATGGCATGCTTGAAAAACCTCACCTAGGCACACTAGCAAAACAAATCAGAGCCAAGCTAGGGGCGGGGCAAATGACCGGGCCATTCATACTAAAACATTAAAGCTTATTGTAACATCCTTTTACAACATACAAATGTCCGCAACAGCGGGGCTTACAAGCTTCTGCACCGTGGAAAACAACTATGTCATTTTTTAGTCCTTCAAACAGACATGAAATATAACACACCAAGAGAATAACAAAAACATTAGGCTACATGGCAACTAATGACAAACAACACAAATTCACAGGAGTTCAGCACCACGGATAGCGATTGGATATACAAATTTTACAAGACTTATAACAATGGTGTTAGGTGTACTTATACTATATGCTAGGGCTGGGCCATATCATATCGTTCAAGATAATACCGGTGAAAAAATCTTGCTCGGGAAAATAAATTATATAATGATATGCTAATTTTGTGACGTAAATACGTCACCCCACCACGTACCGTATTTTGCTCACATGGGTCATGCAGTGTTGCCAACTTTGTGACCATGTTGCTAGATTTAGCAGCTTTTCAGACTCAGAAGTGCCTTTTTGTTTATACTTTTTGGGAAGAAAAAAATATATCATATATATATATTGCATATTGCCATTCAGCTAAAAAATATTGTGATATTATTTTTGGTCCATATCACCCACCCCTATTATATGAATAACATTGGTTCCTTATTAACATTAAAGAAAACAAACAAAAAAGAAATATAGATCAACTTACAACAAAGAATCACTTTATAAACATTGTTTTTTAGTCTGTAGCAGAGAAGATTTTAAGTGCATCTAAATGATTGCAATTTGCAAAATAACTCATTTTAAGTATAACATTTTTAACTGACTAATTAAGTCCTCAAATAGTTTGATACTGAAAAATAAAATGAAATAATATCAATAATTAATCAATTCAAATTGATCAGCAACATTAACTGAGGAGCATGATATGTAAAACAATTTAATCTACAAAACAAAAATGAATAAAAAAAACTTGTGCTGATATTTCTTTTTTTTAAATGAGGAAGTCGGCATTACTGGCTACAATGAGCACGCTTTGCAGTGCACAGCTTTTCGAAGCGGGGCTTGAAGCGCAATATTGCAACTCTCAGCTCCTGTTCAATGTTTAGCTGGGACCTGTACTTGGTCTTCAGTGCAGCAACAGCAGAAAAGCCAGTCTCACAAAGATAGGAGGTTGCAAAAAGAAGAAGAAGGTTCATAACCCTCTGGGTTTGTTCGCTGTGCTTCACCTCACTATTTGAGAAGAACTGATCTGTTTTAACTCAGAAAATATTGTCGATCCACTTGAAAATTTGCGTGTCATAAAGTTAAATGTAAGAGTGAAAATAAAGCCAGTCACGCAGCACAACATTTTATTCAATATTTTACACCTACTACTTCACTAAAGTCAGTCGGTCACGTAAAGTTTTTAGCAACCATCACTCAGTCCTGACTGTGGCAAACTTTAAAACCCCCCCCATGTAAAACATGAATGTTGGGTCATGAAACTATGTTGGCCATACACCGTGCTCATCTGAATACAATCAGGAGAGGCCGCGCCTTCTCCAGCTCTCATCAGATGTGATAAAGGCTTGGCTACCTGAAATCTTATCATCGCTCCCATCCGGGCCCCCTCTACGCTCGGGCCGGGGTATGCTGTCCCAGAAGCCCCGCCCCTGCCTAGGCAATCTTGTCAGATGCCTAAATCAGCTCACCCGGCTCCATTTGATGTGGAGAAGTAGCACCTCTGTGCCAAGTCCTTCCTAAATGACTGAGCTCCACATTCTATCTCCAATAGAGCTAATTTCTGGTTCTTGTATCCGCGATCTCATTCTTTTGTCACTACCCAGAGCTCAAGGCCATACAGTAGGTGAGAGTGGGAATGCAGATCAACGGGTAAATCGACAGCTTCACTTTCAGCTTCCGTAGATGTCATCGTGCATGTCTTCAGAAAATAAATGCAAATCTTAGTTTTGATTATCTTTTTTTGTCCAGTATATTTGCATGCTTGTAAATTCAAGATCTACAGAAGGCACCATCCATTTGTTGCTGCTGATCGTAGAGCCACCACTTTATTAACTGCATAAAAACATTGTACTGTAGATAACTGCTTTGGCAAGTGAGCTGACCCTTTTTGACAGGTGCGACATTTTGCCAGCCTGGTGGCTCTGTCATTTATGTTAATTAGCCCTGGAGTTACTGTATTTGGGTCTCACATTCTCTGACCACTACCCCAACATGCCAACAGTATTTCAACTGCTCTCTTATGGTTTGGGCTGCAAAAAAAATAAAAAAATCAGTCAAAGAGTGATATATTGGGTCTTCAGAGCTTCTGAACGTAAGTGCAGTGAGCTACAGCAGGGAGCCCATTCCCGGTGCCATTTAGATCAAGTGACCAAGCTGGGAGGTGCAGGGTCACTCCTTCCTCTACTCAGTTCTTCTGTTGATGTTAGCACTTCTCTGCTTCTCTGAATAGTGCAGACATTGCTGGGGACAAGCAGCATATTGCTGAATTTAGACCACTGGCCAACAGTCTTTTGTGCCCCAGGGCTCTCCCTGGTGTGTGTCAGTGCAATCAAAGCTTCAGCCCGGCTTGTAAGGCTTCCTCTGGCTCCAGCTGGGTGTTAGCAGCTTTTGAATTCAGCCCACTATCCCATTTTTGCTTATAAGGGAGTAAGTTGTGTTTTTACATGAAACATTGCAGTCTGTCCATATAAGAGCTTATTTCAATTATCTGGCTGTTCTCTGTCTGCGTTTCACAGGGCCAGTTGTCAGCTGGTTGACCTAAAACCCTCTCCTCTTCTCAGCTAGTGCTGATATGAACCCATCAGGCTGCCCACATGGACAGTGGGATGCAGCCAAGAGGAGCTGACTGCCCTCTCTTTGTTCACAAAGAAGAACACAGAAGGCACAGGATATATCTTTCTCTAGCAGCCACCCCTCCAACTGCCCCCAGACCATGCGTATGGGGAATTCTTCAATCTCACATATAGAAGAAGGGCTGACCTAGCATCTGTGACCTCTTCTTACCAGCCCCAGTTGTGCGTCAGCAGCAGCAACTTTACTCCAACCCCCTTGCTCTCATGACTGATGTCAACAGTGTGAAAATATTTATTTCTAAAGCTGAAAAGTTACTTTCACACAGACAGCATCATCTGTTCTGGCCCGTCTCATTTATAGTACATGAAACACACATAGGTGTCCCTGTCTCACCTGATTTTTAGAATAATTTTAAGGAGTATATTAAGATCTTGAAATCTTGAATATTTTCGACATGCTGCAGATACAGTAGAAAATGGCAAGCTGAGAATTCTAACAGCCTTCACTCCCAATGTAGCTCATTGAGCCTTGACTGCCCATGACTCTGTCAGTGGTTTACTGCTGTTTGTTCCTTGGACCACTTTTGATAGACAACATTGCAGACCGGGAACACCCTACAAGAGCTGCAGCGTTGGACATGCTCTCACCCAGTCATCTGCTAATCTAGCCATCGCAATTTGACCCTTGTCAAACTCACTCAAATCCATAATATGTCATTCACTTGAGCAGTCAGTGATCATAATGTTATGCTTGATCAGTATATTCTCTTATGTAATGCAAAACAACAACAACAACAAAACTTTTTTGAGGCAGTGCTGCACATCTGGTGAGTGTGTATCATATTTGTGTTGCTGATCAAATAGAGTTAGTAAGGAAGGCTACCACTGTTTGGGTAGTTGTAGGTAAACTTTTCAATTTAGGACTTTTGGCTGAGGCATAAGGAACATACCACCAGGGGGCCCCCAAGCTCACCCAAAATTTTCATGAAACTTTTCTTTTAATTGTTGTTCCTCTAGTGTAGGTGTTGTAGTCCCTAAATGTGCCCGCATTTCTCGTTCATGTCTACATCCTGTTTTACTTTGGCGGTCCTTTGTATTGTTGTATTAAGTTTTGCTTCGCTTGTCTTGTTAAGCTGTGCCCGCCCCGATTATCTCGTGTATGCATATATTGTCTGTGTCCTCCTCTTCTTTGTCACGTCATCTCACTTAGATAGTGAGTTTCCTGATTAAGAGTTCCCTGTCTATCCCTAGTTGTTCACTTATTAGCTCCAGTTGGGCTTTCCTAGTTTCCTTGTACCTGATGTGCATCCAGCAATAAAGCTGTGTACTTGTGAGTCCATGCTTTCCCTCCAGAGTCTTGTGTTTGGGTCCTTATCCTGCCTGCCACACTGCAGAATTGTGACACTTATAAGTCAGGGCTGTTGAATATTTACAAGGTTCAGTGGATGAGACATGCTAGCTGGGCATATCTTGGCTTTATTCATGCATGCATGTTCAGACATAACTGTGCATTTGTGAGCTGTGGTGGTTTAACACGACTGGTTTACTCACAATTCCTATGGTGACAGCGTTTTGTTGTTTTCACACTGTGGTCACTGTGGACTAGTAGACCTCACTTTCATGCCTCATTTGTGGCCTTGGGGTGGCAACATGCCAATTTGTGGTATAGCAGAGTAATAATATATTTATGGCTTTTAGCACTTGGCCCAGTTGCTGACCAATTGCATTTAATATTAATCCACTGATGGTCAGCAATTCTTTATGCTGCATAATTATTCATATATTACAAATGGCTTATTTACTAGTCTGTAATTAGGTGCATTTGCAAAGCAGGTCAAACACCTTAAATGTTCCTAAAAAGCCTATGACCTTTAGATTGAATATGGGACTGGTACTTGTCCCACCCTCCTCAATGTCATGGACATGACATAGTTTTACAATGTGTATCATGCTGAAGTACAATGTCTTTCAATGGGCTTATGTACATGGGGCTGAAAGAGCAATGCATCCCAAGCAATTCAACTTCAACCCTTCACCTTTAGTAATGGTTAGGCTCAGGTGACAATAAAGTGTAATGAGGGGGGCCTAGGGTCCCTTCAAAGCTTGGGCTGGCCCTGACACAGGTTCACATACTTCACATATCTCAATTATATGTGAATGTCCCAGCTGGGTATTTAAAAAATCAAACAAACAAACAGAAAAAAATCAGGAAACTATTCAGGGAAAACCGTTTTACTGCACTAAATGACATGATCTAAACTTTCTACCTTTAAAGAGTACTCAAGACAGATTTCGTTTTGGTATCATGAAATGGCAAACACCTTCAGAAGTACCTCTTTCAGTTTATATTCTCCCAAGGTTATCTGTTAAATAGCTCCACTCTCCAAGATGGTAGCTACAAGAAAAGCTAGAGATAAATCCAGACCAGTCTTGAGTGGCATGCGTGTGGCTCCTGTATTTTGTTATGTTATGTTTTATTTTTAATTTGATATTTAATATAAAAAGACAAACATAATGACAACAAGCAAAAAAAAGTGGAAAAGAATAAAGGAGTGGCTAAAAGACGAGTCTGAAGTTTAATTTAATAAAATAAGTCAAGATTCAGTGTCACAAATTGAAGCAGGGAGAGTTTTCCAGATAAGAACAGCATCAGTAAAGGCTTTGTCCCCAACTGAACTGGTGTCAGGAGTGACAAGCACTCCACGGAAAAGAGCATGAGGGGGATTGCAGGTGTGCAGTAAGGCTGCACACTGCAAAGCCAGCTCTCTAGTTAAGCTCCACCTCTTTGGTGAGCTCCATGCCCACCCAAACCACAGTGAGTTGGACTAGGTCCCACCCATTTGGCTCTGCACCGAATGCTGCTAGTGTAGGAGATCACACAAGTATTAAAGAGCAAAGAAATTAAGAGATTTGTAGGTGAGGAGTACAATGTTAAATGTCACACAAGACTACGTGGGGAGCCAGTGAAGATGCTCTCAAATTGCAGGATGCTTTCAGGACTTTGTGCATTTAAGAACCTTGGCATAAGAGTTATGGACATTTTGGAGTCTGTCCAACTCCTTTATTGGACAGTCAAATTTGGATTCTATTACAGTAATCCAGATGAGATTTAAAAGGATCAGGTTATCTGCAATGGAGTCTGAAAGTGATTGCTGGAGTTTAGAGAGGCAGATGGAGCAGACATCAATGAACAGGAGAGTTCTGATTTCTTTGGTGTAGAGTGTGAACATGTTGAATATTGTGTACTTTTTTATCATGACAGCAGTTAATAAGCGACAGTGGGGGTAAGCAGGTGGAAGGTATTGGGTGAAGGTGTAGTTCAATATCGCTGGAATAGTATTGATTACTTAGTCCATGATGTCTATACAGGTTACACAGTGAATGCGTGTAGATGATAGAAAGCAGCGGTCCGAGCATTGCACTTTGCCATTACCTCAGGGCATGGTTGGAGTTTGAGTTTTCAGGTTTCTTATTCGATAAAAGCGGAATCTGAAAAGGGGAAGGTATTCAGTCGTGCAAGTGACTCTTTGTCAGACTGTGTTAAAATGCAGCGGAGAGGCAAAATAGAATGGGAATTCTAACAAGACCTGAATCTTCTGCACTGAGGAGGTCATTTATCACCTGGACATGAGCAGTTTTTATACAATGCTGAGCCTTAAACCCGACTGCAGTTTCATAAAAATTATGACTAAACATATGGAATGTTTCTCATGTTCACTGGCAATGATTATGATAGACTATGTAAAGCAATAGATAAATATCAGATTTACAAGTCATCTTCTTTCTAAACAGCGCTTGGATCAGTCTCTTAATGATAAAAAAAAAGAAAAGAAATTGATGTTATGTTTGGAGGTGCTGCCAGATTTTGTCACACTTGAACTTTGTTTTTAAGAACCAGATAGTCATCATGAAGTCATGTCAACAGCATAAAACAGAGCAGACCATTGGCATTCTCGCTGCTACCCTTCAGGTCTTGTGTCACTGGCTCACTGTGTTCCCACTATGGCTGCTGCATGAGGTGTTTGCAGAAGTAGTTTTTCAGGCTTCACTTGGACCTGCCATTGCAAGAGTACTTTGCTTTTTTGTTACTGTGCTTCCACAACAAGTAACCAAGATAATGCTACCCCACCCCAAAAAGGCTTAGGAATGTGCCCAACTTAAAAGGCCAAAGCCTCATGTACACTTTGTAACTGTGTAAAAACATATTTCACTCCTTAGTCTTATGAATGATTTGAAAGACAACATATGTTAGGCCCTCAAAATGAACATTATCAATAAACCGGAATTTCTAAGTTAGAGTAGTTTTATGGAAAGAAGGTTGGAATGCTACTCTAGGTACATTTGCTGGCAGCCTGGCAACCCAGGATCTAATTCGAGGGCCATTTGCACATCTGCTCCCTGCACAGGCGGGAACACCAGTTCTGTGCCGAATGAATTAGCTAGCTTCCCCTAGCTGTCGCTTGCACCACTTCAGTTCTCTTGGCTTTGAACAGAGTTGAGTGTGGCACTTTAAAACGCATCAAAGCAATAAAGGCTGCTCTGGCCATATGTGCTACATGTTTAATGTGTGACAGATAATTGCAGTCTGACTCCATTGTAGACTTTTGCTACCTTTGTTTGCTACGTTTAGACAGCTTCCAGCTCACCAGATAGCTCATTAGCAAAGAAAGCACACGAAGAAGCCTTTTCAGCTCTGTGGATTTGTGACCACTGCAAACATTGCCATCACTACAGTACTATACAACTGCTGCCAACAGTTGTCTATAGTAACTATCACATCAGCCATATGTAATGTACGACTACAACAAACCCCACACACATCCCAGAGAATTAACAGTGGCCTGATTTTACTCGGATAAACAGAAGCAATTACTGATGCTTAAGGTTGGCTAGAGGTCGTCTTTGGCATGGTAGGCTGACAGGGTTGCAATGCACCAGTGGAAACCCTTCAATGCTCCTAAAAAGAACACAGTTTTAGTTCAAAGCTGTTGTACTGGCTTTTATCTAATAAGTAAAATATATATTTACAGGGTTTTAGGCAATTTGGATGTTAAGATTCTTATCCACAGTGCGATATGATAAGAGGGAGCACCTGGAGAGTCTAATAAGACTGGAATATAAAGGATAAGGACCACTTCATGGCCAAGATGGGGAGGAGAAATAATTAGAGTGGCCAGTGTAAGCATATTAGCATTTTACGAAGATAAAAGTTGGGGAAAAAATGTGAATCTATACTTCACTGTTTCTCCTGTAGTCTCATTAAACCCTGAAGTGGTACTCATCCTATCTTAAGAACCAGAGTTTTGGGTGTTGTGTATTTGCTGGATTTGTTTGTGCCATTGATTTACACATTTCATGAACACAAATATACACACGTGTGCCCATATTCAACCAGCAGTGTTGAATAATAAGCAATGTTTGCTTCATTGTTCACTAGCCTTAACTTCCTGCTTCATTTATTTGGTTCATTTATTTTCCTTGCAGACGTGTTCTCCCGCTCTCCTTCAGCTTTACCTTTTAACTCCTCTCACTATTTTCTTCCACCTTTCCATCTCTGCTGCTCTGCTTTTAATACCCCATCCCTCTTCTGTGCATTACTTAGCTGTGTTTCAACTGTTAATGTTTGAAAGATTTTCAACCAGCTACTAGTATATTTAGCATGTTATGTATGCAGTCTGGAATTCGCATGGATTTTACATAGCTACGTATATTAAAATTCATGATGAAAACACAAGTATTACTTCAAATTAAAGATACATTACCACATCCGAAGGGAAATGTATGAACTGCTTCACCTGTAAAAACACAGGAAAGGAGAAGTGGAATATCTTACTACATTGTACAATACAATAAAATATAAACATACACCCATCATACTGATCCCCTATTTTCAGCTTGTTGGACATGACTGGTGACAATTAACAAACGAAGTACTCTTCAACCACTTTATTAGGTACAACTTTCTATTACCAGGTTGAACCCCCCTTTGCCTTGAGGAATGCTTTAATTCTTCATGGAATAGATTCAACAAAGTGCCAAAAACATGTGTCAGATTTTGGTCTGTGCTGACATGACAGCATCACACAGTTGCTGTAGATTTGTTGGCTGCATATCCATGATGTAAACCACATTCAATGGTGTAACAAGAGGTTTTTTGAGCAACAATAGCTCAAATAACCTCTTGTTACACCATTGAATGTGGTTTACATCATGGATATGCAGCCAACAAATCTACAGCAACTGTGTGATGCTGTCATGTCAGCACAGACCAAAATCTGACACATGTT